>CALYOO010000455.1:0-31070 GCA_945261195.1 Cryptosula pallasiana
TGGACATTGGCTATGCCATTGTGCCGATTGAGTATGATGTTATCATATTTTCGGTAAATGGAACCCCAGTGTAAAAGTGGGGGCTGCGCTGAGGGGTCGGCGATTGGTGGCTGGTAGGGCAAGGCAGTGCTTTAAGACACATTACTGAGCTTGCTACCATACTAATCCCACGTTTGTGTAACTCCTAACAATAGAAAGCCAGTTCTGAAAAACTATGATTAAAGCTTTTTCTCAGTCAGTAATCAGACTTCACTAGTCACCAAGATTTTGAGGTAGTCACATCTTCAAACTGAGACATCCACATTATATCGTAAGTTTTATTGTAATGTATTTTGATATTACTTTGTGACTAGTGTGGTAAATTTTGTTGGAAGTCGTACTCTTGTTGCTGGCAATCCCTGTTTCAGCTAATTGTGCTGCTGGACTAGCCACTGAACATTATTCTTTGCATGAAACCTTTAAATATCGGGCACTCTACTTTCCCCCAAAATGTGTGAGTTGTACCTTGTATTTTCACGAAAGTATTATGGATGTGAGTATTGTATTGCTTTGTTCAGGTATATGCAGATATTATGTTTTGAGACAATACTTTCTTACAGCTTGTCAGCATTATATTCACTGGCACGCTAGTTTTTCGTTGACATAGTACGTGTCTACGTTTGATAGCCTGTTTCAGGATTACCAGATCATTGGAGATGGAAAATAAAGGAATTTTTGCTGTCAACAGTTGTACTGCGTTTATTCACAGGATTCTAAAGTAGCATGTGCCGCGTGAGCTAGTAAGTTTAGCAGCTATTTACAAAATATTTCAAATTGTATTATCAAAAAAGCTGTATAGTGTTGTTAGAAATACAATAAAACATACATTTCATGCAATGCGTGCAGAGATATAACACTGTTATTTTGTGTCCAGGAGAAAACGCTCCAGAGGGTGTCAGGGAGACGATTTTCATTATTGCAAACACAAATAGAGCATCTCAGTATAACGGAAAGTCAAGACATCCTGCGACAGATTGATTGGCAGAGTGTATCCATGAGCGATCTTCGGAGCAAAGCGCAAAAACATTGTAAGGAAGTTGTTTTGTGATCAATAACCTGACCAGGTATCAGACACAACTTTGCCTCTGTGACTGTAGTTCTGTGATGCTTGAAAATAATCACAAGCTTTAACTAATCGAATTTCAACAACCAGTATTTTTGTATGGGTAATATTGCAACTAGCTTTTATCTTAGTCAAGGTGTTGCAGCAACCCACCAAAGTAGCCAGGTCTATGGCTGTTTTCTGCTTTTTATGTCATTTTTGTAATTTGATTTTTGGAAAATCAAGATAGCTAGACATCTACCTCACGCCCCTCAGTATCTGCTGCCATTGAAAAATAAGCGGATCATAGCTTAGAACTACCACAAGAAGCTGGAGCTTCTGAGCCCAATTCATTTGCTTTGGCAGTCCCTTTACTAGCAAAATATGAATGAAATAAATAAGAAGTAAGCTGTATAGGCAAAGCTAGCTGCCTAAGCTTGGTGGGAAACACTTAAATCAAGCTAGCCACAGTATTTGACAAACAACCCGGTACATCTGCTTCTAGTAAGGCATCATGTGGTATGTTGCCTCTGACAGCATGCCAATCACTAGGTGCCACTGACCCAGTTAGCAAAAAAAATAACAGCTGGTAGCGCTGAAGATGATTTTTGTGATGCTTTACAAAGGTTCTAAACTTGCAAGTGAAGAAGTTAATAGATTGATGACATTACGCTAGTGTATAGAAAAAAATTTGAGATAACGTTAAACTCTTAACGACAGGTGCGGAAACTGATCTAGGAGACAAAGACACACCAGTTGTACATTTACCAGCGAAGAATGTTCCAGTGAAACACATGCAACAGGTGAACATCCAAATCTAAAAACACTTGTAGCACTTGTGTTCATAACGCTGACTTTAGAACTGGTTAGACAAGTTGTTTCAATTTTGTAGATGACGTAAACATCAATAAATTAGAGCAAAAGAAAGTTACAAAAAAGCAATGTATAGCAACAAAGAATGACAGATAATGAAGACTTGACAGCTGTATCAGGTAATTATTGCATTTCTTTCAAGTCCCTGATGCTACAACAAGATGACTAGAAGTTGATAAATTTTCAACATTTTACTGAAGTAGACAATGAATGTTGATAATTCACAACTGCTATAATAAAGTTGAGTCAATACTGTTATCGATTGTTTTACAACATTAGAGAACTTTTTGGCCATATGAAGAGAGCATTCTTGAACAGTTTATCTCTGCAAAAAGAAAGTATAAGGCTAGCCAAACAATCACCACCAAGTTGGCTTTCAAAAAAGCAAGAACAAAGATTGGACCATTTATCACAACATTGCTCAAGTCTATTAGGGAGAAGAAAAAAACGGGTAGCGAACAGCTCAGGAGAAGAGGAGCAATTGATGTGTCAATTGATGTTGAAACATTAAAGCAATTAGAAGCTGTGAGCCATGTTTTGATAAAAAAATGGATCAAAACAACGATGTAACTGAATTTCCAGCTGCCGCAGTCATCATGTAGACCATATAGGTAGTAACAAGAATACTTTTCGGAGAATGCTGTACATGGTGTGTCCCCATATACATATATCTTGTGCGCCACAATGTTGTTGCTAGCTTTAATAATATGTTGTTCAGCTCTGAAAACCAATACATATTTGTATGTACAATGTCAAGCTGTGCCTATGTCAATCAACTGGTTAAAAAAAAGTCTCAACACTGTTGATATCTTACCTTGTCTGGTTCATGCAAGAAAATGTGAAAAAGCAACAATAAGGAGATAGTCCATTCATGTTGTTGAATAACACTACAGGTTGTCTGCTTTCTTATGCAGCAACTACTATGCATAGTGACTCGATGGCAGGGTCACAAAGCAAGGCGAGCAATGATACACAGTTATAATTTGGTCGTCTCAGTTTACAATAGACTACTGTAAACTCTCCCTTTTGAGCTGCTTACATTGAAGAACAAACAATTAAAAATAAAAAAGCAAAAACAATTATCTTTTGAAAAGATTGCTAAAACAAGCGAAAATTTAAAACATAGTTCATTAATAATCAAACTTAAACAGAACGTTTGTTGGATTCATTGCACCAGCATTGGATAGAAAACTTCCGGTTTCATTTATAGACAATGTAAGTGTAGCGCTACTACGAGCAGTCAATGAATGAATGAGCATGCCATTGATACCAGTGAAGCACAGCAATAACAGTTTGCTTTATAATACCAGTGTTGAACTCAACTTGCAAAATTGTTGATCAGTATCATTTAGTGCTTTCAAATGATTTTCTTAAAAAGACAGCAAGTATTCAGATTAAATTATTATCATGTTGTAAAAGACAATGCCGAAATCCCAAACTAAATAGCAAGGGAAAATGACTCTCACCTCCCACATACATGGACAGGCCAACACATGAACTGGTCCTGCTATACAGAGACAATCAAAATTAGGTTCACACGATAGTTAGATTGTAGTTTTGTAGAATTTTATCTTAAATCTGTTTAATAGAAATAAAGGGGGGAGTGTAACTAAAGTCACTGATGAGTGGGCATGTTACTGTCATCTGTGGGTACATTGCATGTATGCATGTATGGCAGCTGGTCGTTCATGATTGAGCTGGTTGTCTGCATCCTGTTTGCACTTAAAATGAATCACTCTGTTTTCTGGTGGAGCTACAGCCTAGGTGACAAAGAGACCATTTTTAGGACTATTTCCCAAGATTCAACTGCCAGGAAGTCAAAAATACTAGTTCTGTACCATTAACGTGAGTGATAGTCATTCTTGCTTACAAATTGCAAAACTTATTTTCTGCTTTCAATATAACCGTCCAATACTAGGTTTGTAAGCTAACCACTAGCAGCAGTAAGTTGCAATAGTGTCTATATATTATCTCTATCAAAAATTTTCATTTGAACTTCAATTCACCAGTTAACTCCATCATTGAATCTCCTAAACCTAATCAACATGTACAGAGATCTCCTACAAGTGTTACAAAACAGCTTGCTGTAAATAAAGATGGCTTTTGGAGGAAAAGCTTTACACCCAGAGTAGTAAGTTATTGATGGGCAACAAATTGTGAAAAACGGTTTTTAATAAAACCAATAATGTTGGTCAGCAGTGGTGAATATTACAGGTAAATGGTCTATTTATTAAGCTTGGCATGGTGAGCGAACACAAAAACAGAAAAAATGCTTGGAACAAGCAAGTCAACCACAGAGGTACAAAATATGGATCCACAAATAATGTCAACCTCCAACCTAGAGATAACACGACATTTTCTCACAATATGTAAAAATTATCAACAATAGGTACTCACTAATTCAAAGGTCTACTTTGACTATTGTTGATGTAAATAAAACAAGCAAAAATTGATTTTTATACAAATTCCTTACCTATGAGCAAAAGGTCATGCATTTCTGCCCTTTTCAACTCTACCTACATGCCAATGTGCTGCCTGACAGTGAGTTTCAATACCAAAAACTAGCCATTTCAAATTGTAACCTACCCTGCATCACCCAACAACACAAATAAATAAAATGGCAAGTCCTAGGAGATATCTCGACCTCACTAGTCCTTACGGGTGAATGTTTTCCTGCCCATTAATTTGCTATGATGTGAACAACCAAAACATGATAGCATTCTGCTAAAATTTAAATATTAGCTGCTTGGATACATTTTGACTTTTGACATTTGATCTAATCACTTAAATTTTAACGGCTTATACTTTTACCAGTTGGTGTAGAAAGTTGTCAGATCAGGCAAAGGATTTACTACGTTTTTCAAGTCAACTGCAAAATAGTCATCTACTCTTAGAATTGGTTATATTTGTTATCATAGGTTGCAGCCAAAAGCAACACTTTTAGATGATCAAAACAAAAAGCGGCAAAAAGGAATTGATGACACAGTCTTTCGGTATCCTAGCCAAAATTTGGTGGTGTGCAGCATGCGCTTTGGAAAGAGCAAGCCTTCACACTGACACCCAGTGCCTATCCACACTTTGAAACAGTCTCAGCAACTAGGGCCAGATTCTTTCATAGCATAAAGGAAAAAGCTGAATAATGAAACGGGAGGCGGCGCAGTTTATCAGAGCGTCTAATGTGTGACTTCTGACTTCAAAGTAAAGCAAAAAACTAGAATACATCTCACCGATTGAAGAGCCAGCGCTTGATATTTTTAGTTATATGGAAGTGAAACTAAAAAACAGGGAACAAAACACCAACTTTGAATCTTTAACTGTGAAAATTTAATAATTTGTAACAACTTGTGAGGGTACAATACTTTGGCTAATAACTCGGTCTAGAAATTCTGAGCTCAGCACCTGCATCAAACTGGGTTAACAAAAATTATGCTGTTGGCAAACATTATTATGTAAGTTTTACATCAAGTCAATACCTGGGCATAAACTACTCACAAATTTTATGACTTTGTAATGTTACTCACATACTTAAATAGCAGGAACAGTTGTATTTGTGATTTACATATAAAGGATTGGTTAATTCAATGGACTCACCAAATTGAAGGCATTGTGTAATTGAGATAGAAATCTTTTTTGTACTCGGTGTGCCAGTCACTAATTTTATGTAGTCACTCTAAAATCATATTCACATTAGTGGTCTACAAACCACGCTGTCAATGAGTCACCAAGTGTGGAATGATACGATCGCCGGATGGTTTTCTACCACAGGGTTGTATCTCTATACCAAAAGTATTTTCGTGTTTATTTGTTAAATGAGTCTTTCAGTTATTTACAAGGCTATGGATCAAACTTTAAAATAAACAAGGAAATAAACAAAAACCTGACTAATGCGTTCTGTCTAAAATAATGATGACAGCACCAAAAATGAGCTACTATTAGGTGTATGAATGCTACCATACCAATCCCCTGTTTGTGTAACTCTCAACAATAGAAAGCCAGTTCTGAAAAGCTATAAATGAAGTAGATAATGATTAATTATATGGCAGTGGTAATAATATTGTGGTCTTGTAACAATCATGCTTCATGTTATATATGAGCGGTTGAATAAACCCATGGTTTTTATGAACAAGAAAAGAAAAAACCTTTTTGTTTCGGTTTTATGGTTCAAACCAGCTTTTATGGTTTAACTAATTTGAGTGCAGTTAACGCTATATATTTGGCCAACTAAATAGTTAAAATGATGGCAATTGATATGTAGCAGCTTGGTAAAGATGTTTAATGTTCATTTTCAAACAAGACACTGCATTGTACAGCAAAGCGATAATATTCAAGTAATTGGCGAATTGTACAATAAAACTGCCCCAAATAAAAAGATGTGATTTATATTTGGTGTAGTTCTAGGTGCACACAGCTACATGGTAGGACATAGTAGGACAGAAGATCATTGGTATTTTGAGGTATTTTTGCATTGGAGAGGTGGTAAATAAATATATCCTGATTTTAAACGCCAAGTAGCTTCTGCAGTTGACAGCGTACCATTCTAAATAGGAAATCCATCACTCCTGTATGTGGCTCACATTTTCAATTCTCCATCTTAGTAATTAACTGACACTGAGTTAAAAAGTTGGTTTTATCATTTTAGATCTTCAAAATAACTAACAGAATGTGACCATAGCATGAGTGATTTTTTTAAAGCAGAAAAGGTGCAAATTGAGCTTTGAAAAACTTGAAATATTTGATCAACAACAAACCAAAAACCATAGAAACCAAAAAGCCACAAAAGTTGGATTGGTTTATACCAAGCCAACCCTGTATATGAGCTTAATCAAAATATTGGAAATGCTACATCGAACAACAAGATTGGTTGACTTGCATCAGCTGCTGCAGCTTAACACTTCTGGGTTGATACATCTCAGCCTGCAATAATTTTGCATTTCAAAAGAAATTGATTGTAAAAGTTTTGATAATATTTAAAGTTTGGGGTCTGATCCAAGTCTGAGCAGTTCACACACTAAAGTGTGTCCGAGATCTATTGCTATGATGTGCATAATACCTCTCATGTCATAGGTAGTATATGGCTTGAGAGTCAAAGTAAGCAGAACAGTCGAACGATTTTAACACCCAAAATATGGGCATGTCGTGTTATTGGAGCATTTGCATTGTGGTAGTTAAAACTATTCACTTAGCTTGTCACATTGTCAAGGATAGAGTTACACTCTCTTACCAAACAACATGACAGCTGATGAGGTATTCGTCAGCGAAAAGTATTTTCAGTTTTTTTGATGTTTGAATGGTTAAATGTGCATCATGTATGCTTCAACACGCATCAAAATTCCAGCACATGGTACTCTTTTAAATTTTTTTAAGTCTTAAAATTTATTTATCATCTTCCACAATTTATAAGCAATAGAAATTCAAACTTGCATTCAAAAATTAACCAATTTCTTTTGCCTCAGAGGCAACTATTGTGATTTTGTGGTTTTTATGCTGCGCTATATTTTTGTTGTTACGGTTGGTAGAGCGGTATGCAACAACTATAGTCCACGTTTATAGTCATAAAAGTACCAATCTCGCTTGCTATAGAATTACAAATAAATTGTTCAAATCTGATTAAAAATCAAATTTGTCCTTCAGTCAAACTAATTGTTTCTCATTTCCAGCTGCTTTATGTCAACATTACATGATGCTATACCACGTTACTATCACTTATCTTTTGCTAGGAATGGCATTGTCATCATTCTCCAAGCAGATAATTTCAGAAGATTCTAAATGACCAGTCTGTGACGCAAATCCATCTGTGTTAATTTGTGCTGGACGTACTCTGTCATATTGCAAAATTCACAGACTTGAGGAGTCACCCAGCAGTAAAGTAGCAGATAAAAGTCAACTTATGACTGCCAGCAGGTAACTTTTCCCTCTAACTTCAAATAATTACTTTAGGTCATTGTTGTTCTCATTTGGAAACGGCAGCGGGTAGAACTGGGTAACTGGTGCAAGTCAGAGAAAGTTTTGTGGAGTCTTTGGTTGGTGAAAGCTGCTGTTGCACTGTGACGAATGTTAACATGACAATTGTCTGATAAACTTCACATTTCTCATTTGTTTTGTACTATTTTGCTGTGTATTATCTCAGCTACTCAGATTGGCTTCTCATTCCAAACAAAATGACACGTCAGCACTTCTTGGATGTGATGAGCAAAGAACATATGGCAGCAAAAAAATTGACAAAGTTTAAGCTAGTTTTAGCAGATGCCCCATCTGTCTTGAACTCTATTGGAAGCTTTCAAGACAGCGAAAGTTTTCCGCCTCATTGAAAACGTCTCCTGCATGAGATTGGTAAAGACCCTTCCATTGCAGGTCTTGCTAGGCGTCCATAGACTAAATTGAAAGTTTTTTACCATGACATCACAGTTGAAGAATTTGACTATGTTTTAGCCAAGTTAGCTGAGGTGTGCCTGCCAATATTAGAGTTTTTAAAACACTCATCACTTTCAGACAGAACACTAGTGAGGCTGATCATCAAGATTGTACTAGAGGAACATCAATTACATTGCTGATGACATTGCTGTGATATTTCCCTCACTTTGTGAGCTTTGTGACCGAGGTCATTACCTCGTGGATAGCAAGCGGCAAGACGATGGTTGCCAAGAACTCTCTCAATAACAAAAAACATGTTACCTCGCATATTTCTTCTTCACTGTCGGCATGGTGATTTTCATGTTCAAAACTTGGTATGAGACATTGGAATGTTGAGCCACTTATGGCAGGTGTTACGAATTTACGCTCACATTATTTTTGTCATATCTAATTGTAAAAACTATTATACGAGTATGCTATGATTGCAATGTGATGGACGCCCATGATTTTCCTGCTGACCCAATAAGAACAGGGTATACTAATAGATTTTTAGTAAGTGAACTTTAGATGCTTATTTGTTTCTAATATTACAATGAAACTGACAAGGCTGATGGACGAAACTTCCCTTTCCGCCAAACTGCCAATCACTTTTGCAAGAAAATAGCAACGACTAAATATGCTAAGGTGGTGTGTATAACGAAAAGCAGGGGTGCTATTGTAGATTGAGATTAAACCAGCCCACATTGCGACATAGCGAACTGGTAGAAAAACTGGCTGAACTTGAAAATATGACCAATAAAGTCACTTAAGGAAAACACAACATGGTTGGAGATTTTTTGTCCAGATTACAAGATGACTCCAATGGTGATATTGGTGAGACCATCATTGATGAAGGTCAAATGAACACAAGAAAGATTAGAGAGGGGGTATCTACTACAAATAGCAAAGTTGTGAGTGTGAAAGAGGTGATGGGGCACACTTTGAAATTACACAATGACGTCCTTCATGTACTCTAAAGAGGGAGCTGCAAGTCTGATGTGATGGCTAGCGTTGGGATTGGATATGACATGGAAAAACTTTTCACTGAGCATGATGCTTCAGAAGGAAAATTGACAGTAATGATGGTGGAGAAGCCTGCGATTAGTCATGAATCTGGAGTAAGAGAAAATAATTCCTAGATAGTTTGCGCGATAGATGAAAATTGTGGTAACACCATTGACATGCCAGACATGCCACCGTAAAAAGATGAGTAAAAAGAGCTTCTACATATAAAGATCACTGTTGATCAATTTAGATCTGCTACACTTCGTGATCACTTCTTAGGGGTAATATTGGCTTATTTGGAGAGCAGTGAGTTTTACCCAGACATTATTATCCCATTACGGAAAATGTATGAGAATATGGCAAAGGAGTATGTTATTAGACAGGGGCTTTGATGGTACAACTGAAAGACAGGAGAGCAGCTGAGGCTAGCGATAGCTACCACTTTGAGCAGGCCCATACTACATGCTGTCCAATGCAATACCCATAGCGGGAACAGAAGTGTAAACCATACCATTGCCGCTGTAACTAGACATTTCTATTGTAAGCCTCTAGCAGAGGATGTTCAGAGCTTGACTGCAGATTGTCAAGGTTGCGGTTTGACTAAACGAGCTCAGCGACATTTCTTATTAGAAATGGTACAAAAACCGCCTGCCCATGCTCCATTCACAAGGTGGAGTGTAGACTTCATTGAAAGACTACAGAAAACGGAGGAAGGATACCAACACATTTTAGTATGTGTGTGGAGGTATTGACTAGACTAGCTGTAGCTGCAGCTATGAAACACTTACCCGCTATGTCAGTCGCTTAGGCCATATTCAACAATGTGTGTAGGGTTTTCCCACAGAATTAAGGAGTGACAATGGTCCTTGCTTTCGCAGTGCACTAATGAAAGAAATGGCAGAACTTGTAGAGTATGATAGAGCCTTTGAATTGGTTTACAGCTCCCAGTCCAATAGCATTGTTGATCGACAAAACCAACAACTTCAGAGAAGCTTACAAAGTTATGTGGGCAGTGACCAGAAGAACTGGCATAAACATTTGTCAGCAGTGGTGTTTGGCATTAATACTCAGTGGGTAGATCAACAGCACTGAGTGATTCGCTTTTTTTTTTGACCCACAGCTACCTTTATTATGTCAATTTATCGATACTTCACCAATGATAGTTAACAAATACGGTGTCAGCAGGGAGAATAACAGAGAGCATATTGTATCCACACTACAATCAGCAGTCAGCAGTGCATACAAGGTACATCAAAACACGAATGTTACGTACAAGCAGTTCTACGACCATATGGCTGCAGGTGAAAGTTAATTGAAGCGTGGGGATCATGTGTATGTATTCGGAGGAAAAGTAAACATAATAAAATCTAGGAGTTCAACTTCTCAATAAGTTGGACCGATGCAAGTTTAATACGTCGGACCGATGCAGGTTTTGAATGTGGAAAGGTATAAATTACCATAAAAAATGATTAAGTCCCAGTGTAGTTTCCCAATCCGCTCGGTTTCGAACAATTTCACACAACTTCAGCAATTTATAGTCACAATTTTTTAATAATCCTCCCATTTCATTTCCACAACGATTACTAGATTCACGCTGCAACTTTCTACTACCAACTTACAACCATTTTTTACAATATTTCACCGTCATATGACAAATTTTTCTTTTATACTACAGCTAGGCAGCTTTTTAAATTTCAATATCACCAGTTCCAACAATGATGTTATCTAGATAGCACCACTATTGCTAACTAAGACAATATTTGCCAAGTAGTCGTAGTAGAAAATGAAGAAGATAGATATTATTATTATCATAATAATTATAATGGATACTAATAGAAAAAAATAATAATAACATAATCATTATCATAATTGATAGTATTTATTATGTATTACTTATTATAACAGAAATTGTTTTTATACGCTCACACAAGCTTCACTCATGAGACCCGTTTTTAGGGTTGCCCACGAGGCACAGCACAAACAACACAAAATATTATTCCTATAATAAAAAATTATTATTACTACAATTGTTTGCAATTGTTTGTTTTATTATATTTATTACCTACAATAACAATAATGTTATTAATAATAATAAATAATAGACTATAATACTTATATTATAACTATTATTATTACGCTACTCTATTTGTCTTGTGTTATGTACAAACAATGCGTTTAATTCTGTAAATCAGAGTAGTCACAGATTTGCACAGACTTCTGTTTTGCGGAATAACACAGAGCTGTGTATAGATTACAAAGTTGACGAATCAAATCAAAAAAATCAAAATGATAACGATTTGAATCAAATCAATTATCGTAAGTATTCTTTTCTCAGGCCTGAATTTCAAAACCACTAGAATTCTTCCCAATCCAGACATCCTACGAGACCAGTGGTTAGGTTAGTGCCTCCGTTGTAAGTTTCCAATATAAGTTTCAAGCACCAAGGCTTTTTCTGTCGCACTTCCAGAGAATCAAGAGCTCAGCCCAAAAGATAGTGTTGCTGGCTGTGGAGCTTTCCTTCGTTCTTTTACGATTTTAGTTTTGATAACCAACATGACGTCTCCCCTTTTCCCACACCTATGGGTCTAGTTACTAGTAGATCTAGACAAACATAACATAACGTAAGTACCTTCCTAAAGTTTATGATTTGGATCACATCAAATCAGACTCATCAAAGAATCCAAATATTTGCGAATCATTAATCAAATCAAGCCTTCGATAGTCGAGCACAATAGATCACCGGAGTGAGCAATTCACACAAATTAGTACTTCGATGCCTGCGTGTGTGGCACATATTATCATGACAAGGTCTAGGATAAAATACTATCAAGAATAATTTTATATTATTGTCAATACAGTTGGCGCTTAATTTCAATATTTATACAACATACTCAGGGACATATCCAGGATTTTATTTTAAGGAATGAAGAAATTGCATGGTGGGTAAACAAATATAACAAATTACTGGGCAATATTATAGGTAAGTGACAAAACAATTGGTATTGAATCTCAAAGAAGTGGAATAGTTATTGTTCTTAATTAGGATTTTTTTAAAAATTGATATTGGTAATAATAATAATATTGAATGAATGTTGGTGATTCATGGTTTCTTGACACTTGTTTGTTGCATTTGGTATTAACTATTGCAAAATATAAAATAGTATAACATTAATACTCATGTTTGACCATTACTACCACTAATATAGATGAATAAATTAATAACGATAATTATTATTACTATTCTTGTTACCACCAACTTGAACTTATAGGTTGTAATTAAGAATCGTTGCTCTTCATATTCATGTACGAGCTACAGCAACCAAAACAGTAATACTACAATACCCTACTTGAATAAATCTCATAATAATTATAACTAATAATAGTTATTATTCAAAATAAGCAAGAAGAACAAGTTCAACAACAGTAAGTTATGATAAGTCTAGAGCTTAAATTACGAGCTATATCAATTAACAATAGCAACAATAATAATTAACATAACGGCTAATTCCTAGTAATAAACATACAGACTGCAAAAAGATGTTACCACACCATGCAAGCAGCTGAAGCCAAACTGTAACTATGAGAAGTAACTTGAAATAGATTTTGGCATGGTGTCAATGTTAGCACTTTATTATTATTGTGATTATTATTTTGAAACAAGAGATCAGAATGATTAGCCCAGCATGATACACTGCTCACACTCAAGTTGAGCTGTTATACAATAGGAATTTTCATTGCATAGCGGTATAATTTAAACAGCAAAGACACAGAGACTGTGACAACTGTACACTTCATTGTCATCAGTGATTTTATTAGGTCTTCAGTTTTGTTGGGAGGAGCAGGCACTGTATCTCTAGTGTATGCCCACTGCATTTTAGTTGCCGTATAAAATGCGATTTATCAAAAGCAGTGTGCTACTTGAGAGTTGTCCGCCCGTACAGTAGCATAGTTGTGTTTCTTGCTGAAAAATTCAACGCCTTTCAAGGGTGAAGCCCTTTGTATCATTTTAAAACACCAAGGCTAGTTTCCAACGAAAGTGGAAAGAAAATAAAGTAAATGTTTTTCAGCTGATAATTGATGAGAACAAGCCACCGACAATATTTAGCATGTTAAATATATCTTTTTGGTTGTAAATGGAATGGAATCACAGAAAAATTAAATTAATATTTTTTTTAAATAATTGAGATTACATTATAATAAATAATTTTTATTATTCAGATGATTTGAAGCTAAAAATGATCTTAACAGCTAACAGTTTTAGCTGAGAGCAGCCACTTAAACATTATTACCAGCGGTTAAATAAGACATCGGTCTACATAAAGCAAGCATTATATTTACAAGCACATAAAATGATTAGGAATGGATTGAAGAGTTTCATTAACAGCTACACATCTTTGTTGTGGTAGTTTGTTCTGCCCTCTTTTTGGATCAAATTGTACAAAATTGGATGTCATGTGGTTTGTAGCTGTAACCAATTTCGCTTTTGCTAAGCATCCCTTGATGGCTGGCACGCTTCATTTTTTTTATTTTTATGCTCTGACATCCAGGTTCCAAAATCGATAGCAAAGTTTGTTTAACCTCTGATGTAAAATAAGTGTTATTGTTATACCAGCAAAAAAATGAACAACTCCTGGTAAACTTTGTCTTAGTAGGTTATAGGAGTAATATGTCGACACACACAGCTTTTCAACACAAATTAGTTAGCCAGTATAAAACAAAGCTTTCATAAAAAGTTGTGCAACTCATTTTGCTTATTGTGTATACAAACTAGTGTAGACAAGGTACTGTGAACGGTGTGGACATATATAACACAGACATGGAGAGTTTAACATCTGGTGGATGGTTGACTAGCAATATAACAAATCCGTGTGTCAGGTACAGTAAACTGAAGGCTTATCACATCTGCTTGCTTGTGAATTCACATTGATCTTTCCTGTCAGTTATTTAGTGCTCATTTCTTTGTTCATTTGGTCAATTTTGTGCTTAAAAGTGCCTCGTAACAATTTGGTGTGATTTCATGTTGTATGACAGTATACTTCATGATCTTGCTGTTTTCAGGAAGCCTTTCTCACACGGAGTTGGCGTGGAGGTTTTTTGGAGACATTGGCAGTTCCAAATAGAGCCAGCCACCAATGAATTTGCGTGAAAGCCTCAACCATTTTCCTATCAACAGAGAGTGAGTTGTTCACTTTTACAGTTTTTCTTTGAATTGTCCTCGTGTTTTTTTATTGGGCTTTTCTCTTTGTAGCAACATTTAAACAAATGCGCATGTAATGCGGCCAAGAACGTGTATTGTCTGACTGCCATCTCTATACATGATGCCTGAAGTTGCTTGCGCCGAGATACTTCAGAATTTGACTAAATTTGGCTTGAAAAACTTTAGATAATTTTTTGGACAACTATCATGTATCAGTTTTTGTCATTTTTGTTTGGCAATTGCTTTATTTCACCCACTTTACTGCATTTGGTCTGTCGACAGTTCACACTGGTGGCTAATATTAGCTGAGGAAAAACTTTAGATAATTTTTTGGACAACTATCCTGTATCAGTTTTTGTCATTTTTGTTTGGCAATTGCTTTATTTCACCCACTTTACTGCATTTGGTCTGTCGACAGTTCACACTGGTGGCTAATATTAGCTGAGAAGAGGGGCCAGAGGCACAATGTGTACCACTTTGATTATCCGGCCACAAAGAAAAAGCGTCGACAGGCTAGGGCGGACTGCTTACTGTGGTGAGTCAGTTATGTGTCTAAATCAGTTAGGCAGTGCAATTGTAAAATACAATTCCCTTCGCTCAATATGGTGGCTCATAACGACAAACATTTTCACTCTCGAAAGCATATGAATGGTTTTAGAATAATCTAAATAGTTTGCAAAGCGTCTTTTACATTCAAAATAATTGCACATGCATCAGGAGTCGCTAAAGTTTCCAGTTAATTGATTCTATTGACTGAAAAGAAAAGTAGGCTGAGGACCGTCGGTAGTTCTGAAGTCGACCGCCCCAAACAAATACTATCAAATTAGGTGCAGAGGATATCATATCCTAGCCAGTCGTTGACATTCATTTCTAAGATGACAGAGAGGGTAGCTTATATAATCCACCGTCTTTGGCTTTTACGTTACACTTATACAAATATGGAGAACTTTCAAAGTCTACGGTCATGATATCTAGGGATATACGTGTTTCCGTTTTTTAAAAGCACAGAAAATTTTGTCACCTTTTTATTAGTTCATAATGCTAATTTATTCTCTTTGACAGGTCTTCTTTAATTCCTTCGATTGAAATAATGTTTTCTTTCTTCTGAATGCATTTTAAAACAAGTAAAAAAGATACAAGAACAAATTATATAACAAAACTGAAGCATACATTTGTATATAATTCCATCTAATGAAAAACCGTTTCCAGTAATTGAATCGGTTGAAAAAAATCGTCACTATCCCCTTTGTAGTAAAATAGCCCAAGAAGCTGTCTGAAAACGAGCTTTGTACCTAATTAAATATCAGCCCTAGTGTTTGAGGATTTTTTTTGCAATAAAATTGTATTCCTGTCTAATAAGAGGGAAAATTTACAAACCATATAGCTGTATTAGCAAAATAGTTCTACAATGTCGTTGATATGGCGATGCCATTATGCAATAACTGATCGAGTATTCAGCCAGTTCTGCAGCTTTACCCTGTGCTAGTCTAGATAATAGTATGTATTAGTGAAATAAAATTTGCCTTTCATATGGTTTTCTTGGACAAATGATAAATAGCTAGAGGTGTCGAGGGTTGTGCAAAAGTATTGTTCTTACAAATTCACCACAGAATTACACCATTGAGTTTTTAGTGTGTAAGACTACTTGTTACATTCCTTTTTATTTTTAATCCTATAAAAATGTAATAGTGGTCATGGTCAAACTATTTTTTCACTGTGGGAGACAATTAGAAGCAGTGTCATTCATTCACAGCTGCAATGTGTCAACTTTATATTGTATGACTATAAATATACACAGAAAATTATTACACACTCCAGAATGTACTGTACAATACTGCCACACCATACATACCTGATCAAAGTGATATTCTGAGCACTATGGAAGTTGGACCTTTTCAACTGTTTTGTTGTAAAAGTTGTCTCGGATGAGTGTGTTTAACGTATTGCTTCATTGCTATGTCTCTACAATGTACCAACTCTCCACCAACTTTGTACTGCACTGATAAGCTCACAAAGAGCGAAACAGATTTGTCTTTCTGCAGTCCAGTGTACATACTAGGGTGTTTTGTCTAAATGTACTTTTATGTACTGTGATGTACCGTCTGTTTTGTGATATCAGAAAGATTTTGTTTATTTTTGTTAGTCTTTCTGTTTGTCAGTTTCCCTACACGTTGCTAATAGATGGAGCTCATCCACCGATGTTTAGTGTACTACTTGTGGGCATAAAAGTTCTTAGATTTTGTCAGTCATATAACCTAAATTGAAACATTAAAAATTTTGGCGGAAAATTTTCTTTTGCGCAAGGTTAACACATTAATTACGTGACCCGATTGCACTCGGGGCTACTTGCACTTTCGGCTAGTCATACTGCATACGACTGTGCTCGAAATTTGCACTCTACTGCTTTCTAGGTTCATTTGTTTGATATTCTCAAGACTGACACAAAAGATTTTTATACCATCGTAATTGCGAATCTTTTTCCATAGGATGTTTCTTTTCAGAGCTCTTCTGTCAGTCTATGCCATCTAATTTTGGCGCTAAACAATTCATTCTAGTTTGAGCAAGAGGAACGCTATAACGACAAAATGAATAATTCTCAGAGATTTTGCATTGATGATCTTGATGTTTTCAACGATCTCTATAATAATGATATTGGTTTAGAGGCTGATGGAGATAGTGATGATGAGGATTTGGCAACTGTTGGTGAGTGAATAATAAATAATTATTACCTTTTCATCAATATTATGATTATTCTTTTTCAAATAATTATTATTATTATTTATCAATGATAATAATTATTATAGTTATAAATGAAACAGACGTTTATCTCATGCTAATCAAAGTGTGATAGTAGTGCTGGTGACTATGATTATGACTATGTTTATTTATATAAATAATAATAATAACAATTATTTTATCTGCCGTCTGCCTGTCTGGTCTTTCTATTAATTACTGTTGTTACTTTGTGTGCTGCTGACCTCACTGTTGTTATTTACATTTATACTGTATGCTGTTAGTAAATACCAAGTTTTACTAGATAGTGAGTGATAATAATAATTTTAATTTTTTTACCATCTGCAGTGGAGTCTTTATTTTACACTCACAATGTTTATTTGTTGGCTTTATTTAGTTATTATTCTACTTGTCCATATATTATTTATTCATTATTGCCATTCTTCTGAGCAATAACGTTTTCATCAGGTTTTTGATTTTTATGTGCTTGTTGTTTACTGGAGTAGTATTCGTGGTTGTTACTGATACGACTACTGTTGTAGTGATAATAATTATTATTATTGTAGTGACAGGTATTTTTATTTCCCCACTACTAACATGGTTAGTGATTCTGCTATAGTTTTGCTAGTTGTCTACAATTATAACAGTGTTATCGTTTCTAAGAAATGTATTTTTTGATTGTTAGAAACCAAAAAAAACTGTATTTCAGTCATATTATAGTTGCCCATTTAAACACATGGCAGGTGATGCATAGCCAAAATAGAAACATAAGTGAGAAAAAAAATTTTCTACACTAATTGTTGTTTGTGAACTTCAGCATATTATTGATCACTTGTAACTAAGCATCAATAACTGGTCACTGATTGATTTCTTTGCTATGCTTGATTTGCATTTATTGTGGAATTTCCGTGCATTGTTGTTACGTTACCAGGTGGTTGCTATGCATAATGCTATTGCTTCCTGATAAACTCGTGCTTCATAATTATTGTTGTATGTTTGCAAAAGACTTGTGCGGTGGTGGTGAAAATAGTGACAAGATGGAGTTGCAAACGCCTGCTGTGGAGATGAGAGCTGGTCAGTCATTTATCTGTAACATACTCATGCTTTATATTTGTTGACATTTTTGCACAAGAATTTACTTTTTTCTGTTGTGATTGACATACATATATCTGTATTGCCTGACTACAGCACAGTCATTCCTACTACACATGTTCATGCTAATTTCATCAATGGGTTTTTTAGCATTATCATTTAACATGTATGTATACTTGCGATGAGCCGACTATGTAAAAAAAGTCATTTGCAGACAACTGGCATGATGTGAGAGGTGGAGCTGATAGGGACTCGACAAGGAGTGAGCCAGCTACGAAGGTCAGGCGTGTGCATGGAGAGACTAGGGTGAATGAGGTTGCAGTGAGTGGTGAGGGTGCAGTGAGTGGTGAGGATGCAGTCAGTGGTGGAGGGAAGGGGAAGGGTGCAGTGAGTGGTCAGGGTGCAGTCAGTGGTGGTGGGAAGGGGAAGGGTGCAGTGAGTGGTGAGGGTGCAGTCAGTTGTGTTGTGAAGGGGAAGGGTACAGTGAGTGGTGTGGGTGCAGTGAGTGGTGAGGGTGCAGTGAGTGGTGAGGGTGCAGTGAGTGGTGAGGATGCAGTCAGTGGTGAGGGTGCAGTCAGTGGTGGTGGGGAGGGGAAGGGTGCAGTGAGTGGTGACGGTGCAGTTAGTGGTGGTGGGAAGGGTGCAGTGAGTGGTGAGTGTGCAGTCAGTGGGGAGGGTGCAGTCAGCGGTGAGGGTGCAGTCAGTGGTGAGGGTGCAGTCAGTGGTGAGGGTGCAGTCAGTGGTGGTGGGAAGGGGAAGAGGGCAGTGAGGGGGGAAGGGGAAGAGTGCAGTCAGTGGTGAGGGTGCAGTCGGTGGTGAGGGTGCAGTCGGTGGTGAGGGTACAGTCAGTGGTGAGGGTGCAGTCGGTGGTGAGGGTGCAGTCAGTGGTGAGGGTGCAGTCAGTGGTGGTGGGAAGGGGAAGAGGGCAGGGAGGGGGAAGGGGAAGAGTGCAGTCAGTGGTGAGGGTGCAGTCGGTGGTGAGGGTGCAGTCGGTGATGAACGTGCAGTCAGTGGTGAGGGTGCAGTCAGTGGTGGTAGGAAGGGGAAGAGTGCAGTGAGGGGGAAGGGAAAGGTGCAGTGAGTGGTGAGGGTGCAGTCAGGGGTGGTGGGATGGGAAGGGGGCAGTGGGAGGGGAAAGGGGCAGTGAGTGGGAAGGGGAAAAATGCAGTGAGTGGGAAGGGGCCAGTGAGTGGTGAGGGTGCAGTCAGTGGTGGTGGGAAGGGGGCAGTGAGTGGGAGTTTGGCATCAACTAGTAGTATGAGAGAAAGGTTGAAGCAGTGTACTGCGTTGAGTCAAGTGATGATGACGACGACGACGACGACGACGACGACGACGACGACGACGACAACGACGATGATGACTGTTTCAGGGATGTGGCAGTCAGCTATTTTGAGCAGAATGGTGCGAAAGGTGAAAGCGAGAGTCGAGTGACAGGTGAGAAAAGTGCATCGTGTAGCGGCAGTGGTGCTCATCATGAAGGTGGTGAATATGTGGAGCGGGTGGATGAATTTTTGGATGTGATGAATGAGATTGGCGAGAGTGCGGATAGAGTGGGCGATGACGGTGAAGTGGTAAATGATCAGAGAGCTGATGGTGAGTGTGTTGGTCGTGGCATGAGAGGTGAGAGATGGAACTGGGTGAATTCTGAGTGTGAGGATGATCCTGTGGTGCCTGATTTTGTTGGTCAAGCAAGACCATCTTTAGATCATTCTGTAATAGCTAAGAATTCTACCCCGATGCAATGTTTCAAATACTTTTTTAATGACGATTTTTATCAAAATTTAGTTAGTGAAACCAATAGGTATGCCCTAGCCACCATGACCGATTTTGACCGTAAATCTAAATCCAAACCTTTAACTGTTTCCTGCTTCTACAAGTTCTTTGGAATGATCATTCACATGTGTGTTATGAACATTCCAATTATCGCTGATTATTTCACGACTCACCCTTTACTTCATGCCACTTATGCACAAAACCTCGGCTCAGGCAGATCTAGGTTTCATTACATTCTGAAGTGCCTGCATTTAGTAGATAACTACCTCCAAATTCCTGTTGGTTGACCCGGCCATGATCCTCTCTTCAAAGTTTCCTGGATGAATAGACAGTTGTTGAAAAAATTCAAAATTTTCAAACCTGTCTGTAAATTGACCATTGATGAAGAAGCTCTATGTCCGTTTAGGGGGAGAATTTATTTTAGAGTTTACATGAAAGGAAAACCTGAGAAGTATGGATTTAGAATTGAGATGGTTTGCGATGCGATTACTAGGGCAGTTGTGCATATGGAAGTTTATTCTGAACGTGGTAATAATGATAATTCCGTAAAGGCTCTTATAGAACGGCTCAGCAGGGAGCTCATTGATAGAAATCATAAAATTTTTCGGTGTTGGTACTGTTATGAAAAATCATAGAAATTTGCCACCTGTTTTTTTTCCCAAGGAACTTTGAAGAGAGGTGAAACTGTCGCCAAAACATGTAACGGTATATTGGCAACTAGATGGAGAGATAAGATGAATGCTTTTTCACTCTCTACCATACATGAAAATAAGATGATACATGCTGATGATGGTAAAATCACCCCCTAACTTCTCATCAGATCATGAAACCTTGCACCGTGGTGGATTGTAATAAACATAAGTGTGGAGTTGATGAGCAGGATTAGTTAGCTTCTCATTACCCATTTGGACGTAAAACAGTAAAGTGGTGGAAAAAATACTTCATTCAACTTTTCCAAATGGGATTGATTCATGCTCAGAAATACTATAACATCTGTAATCCTGAAAAGAAAATGGCTTTGTATCCCTTTATGAAAGAGGTTGGTAAGGAATTGGTTGCAGAGCATTTGAGTCCAGTAGAAGAGCTTCAGCGTGCTCCAGCTACACAGGAAATCCGGCGCACCCTGAACCTTGGCAGTGGCGACCATTTCCCAGAGAAGATATCTTCAACTGAGAAGAAGCAGAAGCCAACTCGGCTCTGTAGGCATTGTGCCGGAAAGCCTTTGCCTGGTGACTTGAAGACTCCTAGAAAAGAGCCCAGTTGGCAGTGTATCGAGTGTAAGGTGGCTCTGTGCATTGAATGCTTTTATCCATACCATCGACCTCATGCTCGCAACTGAACCTCTACATGTCTTTTTCAGTAAAAATACAGTAATTATTATTATTAAGTATTATTTAAACTTTTTATACTAACTCATAATGCTGATTTTCAAACTTTCTCATCTATTCTAGGTTTTTGCTGCCCAGAGTGAAAATGCTTTGCCTTTGTTTGTGTGTAGTTTGTGTTTGTATGCAGCCTTGGCTTTTGTGCAGCCTTGGTTTGTATGCAGCTCGTATTTGTGTGCAGGGTGCGTTCGTGAGCAGCCTTGGTTTGTGTGCAGCCTTGGTTTGTATGCAGCTTGTGTTCGTGTGCAGGGTACGTTCATGTGCAGCCTTGGTTTTTGTGCAGCTTGTGTTTGTGTGCAGCTTGTGTTTATGTGCAGCATGTGTTCGTGTGCAGCCTTGGTTTGTATGCAGCTTGCGTTCGTGTGCAGCCTTGGTTTTTGTGCAGCCTTGGTTTGTATGCAGCTTGTGTTCGTGTGCAGCGTGTGTTCGTGTGCAGCCTTGGTTTGTATGCAGCTTGTGTTTGTGTGCAGCGTGCGTTCGTGTGCAGCCTTGGTTTTTGCGCAGCCTTGGTTTGTATGCAGCTTGTGTTTGTGTGCAGTGTGTGTGCAGTGTGTATGCGCGTGTGTGTTGACAACCTGTTGTATAGGACTGCGGTCATTGCTGGTTCTATTTGCCCAGCAAAGCCGTTGGTGAACCGCCACAATAAAAAATGGTAACGACGTCATAATGCACCTGCCTCTTGGGAGATGACATGGAAGTGGTGCTAGTAGGGTGTGAAGTATGTTGTAGCCTGAAACGTGCTCTACAAAAACTTGTAACAATCCTTGCTGCATGTTTTGCTCGGGCTATGCTGCAACTCGTTTTTGGGAACCAAATTTGTAACAAAGAGGAGACAAATCTAGCATACATTCATGGTTTACAGTGCTTCCACTTCGTGGCTTGCGACTGCCTTCATTTATAGCTGAGGAGAAAAAACCAACAGTTATAGATAGTCTGATATGTTGTCTTTGTCATTCTGTAAACAATTTTATGGTATCTCTATGCCAAAGATACCACTGCCCCTTACCTGATACCCATTTTGTCACTTTGAAAAATGTTTTATAGAGGAGACAACTATGCCTTGCTATATGCAGTTGGGTGGACAAATTATACATGTACAGATAGCCTGTGATGTGCTCTACAACTAAGTGTAACAATCCTTGCTGTAACTTTTGTTTGTACCCAGCTGTGATTCATTAGCCACGGATGCTTTGCTCACGGCTAATTGTTGGAAGTAATTTTTGTTCACTGGGCATGCAAAAAAGTGCCTTGATTTGCGGCTTGATGCTGCATTTTTATATCCAGTTGGGTGGACAAATTATACATGTACAGATGTCTGTGATGTGCCCTACAAGCATGTGTACTAATCCTTGCTGTAACTTTTGTTTGAACCTAGCTGTGAGTCATTAGCTGCGGATAATTTGCTCACGGCTACTTGTTGGAAATACTTTTTGTTTAGTTGGTATTCAAAAGGTCGAACTTTACAGCATGCACCTGCCTTTTTATATGAATGTAGGTTGACAAATTATGCATCTCAGTGAGTTAAATGGCAGAGTTGTCTCTTCCTTAGTTTTTTTTCTAATCGCCATAACTTTTCCCATTTTGTCCAAAACTTGCCAATTTTGTTCAATGCATACTTCTACTTCTCAACTTCTTAAACAAAATGTAAAAAATTAAATTTGTATCCAATTTTTCAGCGTGGAAACAATTGTATACATCAAAATGCCTCGGGATAGAATTCCCTTGATCAATTCTATTAGCAGAAACCCAGTTTTTTTTGTTTTCTAGTTAGTTTTTTATTTATCTTCAGGAGTCATTAAGGCACTCTGATTTTTTATGACATTTCAGAGTTAGCAACCGTTTTTATTGATAGCTTATTACCCTTGTTGTCTCTCCGCATTCTTTACAGCATAATATATATTCTTATCTCCCACCACCCGACATTGCTCTGGGTAGAACTAACCAGATTTTTAGAGTTTTTAAAAAAGCAAGCAGCTGTTTTTCAGCCGAAAATAAATGAGTTTTTCACATAATATGCTTCCTCTGGCTGGTGCTACTTATACTTTTCCATCAAATAGTGCCGTGTCAGGGGTCAGAGACATTTTTGTGGTTGCAGTTGTTGAGCAACAGTAACCTCATTACTACACACGGAAAGCTTCAGTTGTTATTATATAGTAAAACCGGTAAGAAATGTGGCTGCCTGACTGTCAGTTTAGTTTGTTACTTCTAAGGTCTTCCTGAGCCAATTAGTACATTTTTTTTATTAAGTAAAAGCTACATTTTAGTGACCTGCATGTTATTTCAATATTTTTTCTACAGTAAATTACAAAGCTATTTAAAGTGTTGCCATACCTGCTTGCCAGCAGTGCTAGCTATTTTCACATTAACCAAGGTTTCCCCTATAGCAAAGCAAAGTCTTATATCTGACAGCCCAACACATCGAAGACAATTTTGTTGTTTTAGGAACAAAAAACAACCGATCAGGTTTCATTATGATTAGCGCCAAACTTGCTAAAATCCCTCCAAAAACTCACACTACACTAGGTAGTTTGATAATAGTAGTTTGCGTTGCAATAATGGGTCGAAAACCAATTCCTTGGTTTGGGTTTGAGCAGGTAATTTTATACCATGATTGCAAGACTTACCAGGAATATTTGCTTTTAATGAGGAGCTTCCCATCAATGGTAGAAGGGACATGTGCAGAATCTTGGAGAAGACTCAAGAAAAAACATAAGCATTTACTTTCTACAAGGTGTGTTGGAATTTTTCGTTACATATTTTTCAAGCTTGCTTTGCTATATCAATGGGGACCCGGTAGTTCTTTGTGCGGAGCTATTACTAAGGAAACTGGAAGCCCGCTATCCACAAAGTTTTCTATTAAAACAAGTTTCACTTCATTTTGACAATTACTAATGAAAGATTTTTTGTATTCATGGCGGCTGATATGTTTGAGGTGTATAATACTGACAATGCACCATCAACATGAATTGTAACACTACAACAGCACTGTGGAACCAAATGACAGTAATCGTTCAAAGGCGCGCTTTCATCAGTTTACGCTGGCAAGCGCAATGAAACCCGAAATACGAAACTACGGTTCTACCCATGAACATGATACTTAATAATCAATTAACTGAACAAACTAAATTTCTTCCAAAAAATGAACTTTCGAAGGCTTTATTGATTCTTTGAGCTTTCTCAACAACGCCGTTTTTGTCATATTATTTACTCAAATTTCTTCACATTAGAATAACAGTCCAGCGAGTCGTGATTTCTAATGATAAGTTCAATGATCGACTCAGCTACCTCCAGTTGCATCGCTAAAGTGAAAATACTCTGCCATGAGCCCATTGGCATAAACTTTGCTTTAATGACACAATACTACAATAGTATGCCTTGCAAAAGACTGTTTTTCTATTTTTGCTATGGTGTTAATTAAAAAGACTACTGTGAAGTTATATTTTTTCATTTAGTTGTTTTAAAAAAGTTTGTAGTTGTATGTATTTTGTCAAAACTATTTTTACATCAAGCACCTCAGTTTGTCAACGCATAGCCAATTACCTATGAGGAATACTCATTTTAGAGTTGGCAGTGAAGTCTAAAAATATCATCTGTTTCTCACTGGTATATTTTCTTTTCTATTGAAAACAAGCTGAATTACATAACAGATGCTTGGGATGTTTAAAGCAACTGTGGCTCCACAATGCATTATTTTATGCCACATACTTTATTATAAGCATTGAGTTCTCATAAGTATGTGCATTACCAAATAACACTAAATGCTGCAGCAAAGTTCAATTTTATTATTAGCAATTTCAAGCAAATCATTTCTGACCACACTATTTTTAGCTCCTACTACAGCAGAGGAAGATCAAATGAAGCATTCCTCAAACACTTTACAGAACTGTCATGGCGAGACCTTCCAGAGGAAAAAAAACCTCTGCACTCATTCAAAGATTGTCCAAGGTGCAAAGCCGCGCCTCATCAAGAACTTTTCTATTCTCTCTTAAGGAATAAAGCAAACGTGGCACATTCTCCTTTATCCGTAATTTCCACTCCGGGACAAAGTAGCCAGAGCTGCATGAAACGTGTTCTGAGTGTAATTGAGCCTGCTTTTCAGCAACAGTATGGGAAGAGGTTTGCGGAGGAGCTTGCTGGATCTGCAAATGTAGAAATACAACAAAAAGCTGTATATGAAGTATTTTATGCAGTCAACAACATCATAACAGAAGACATGAACCAATCCGTGTTAACAAACAACATTAGCTATAGAACGATCGCCAATCTGAGAATTGAAATATCACTTGAAGAAAATGAGAAGGAGAAAAAGCAGTACCCAATTGACTACAAAAAATTTATATTCAATAGAGAAGGTGCCAGGAGCTGCCTAGAAAAAAATGCAAAAGTTACGTGGACAAAACTAGCAGAGCAGTTTCCAGTACACCAACGGTACGGAAAGTTGGCATTAAATGTCCCACAGGTGCTAAAGTCATTCGCTAACAGCTTGGGACTGGTGCCACAAACAGAGTGCAACAGAAAACGAAGGTCAACTAGGGTAATTGATGTTGGTGGAAGTTAATTGGGCCAATCTGCTACCAAATGTCTCAAAGTTGAAAGGTTGCACAAAAGAGCTCATTGCAAATAAAAAAATGATATTGGCCATCAAATAGTCCCAATTACATTGAGCTATCTCAAGATCGGACCGGATGGAGGCTTGTCACGATCTCAAAATGTCATTTGCGGATGAGCGATTTCATTGCAAAACATAATAAACCAGAGTCGACTGAATCAAGAAAAAGCTGGCTTGCTGAGAATGCCCTGTCACCGATGCAAACTTTGTCGAAGCCGTACAGGAAATGAAAGAACGAGGTAAACAGCAGTCATGATTAGTTCGATTAGTGCAATCAAAGTGCAATCTTGAACTCAATAATTTCGTTTACGAACTGTGGATAAATTTAATAAACTCAATATATTTTGAGGGAAGAATTTAACCAACGCCAATGATAAACAAAAAGTTGATACATTTTCACAGAGCACAAGAAAATTCAGAGTAAAAATAAATAAGTTTTGACAAATATGTTAAACCTTGGATATAAAATGCTATTCCACAGTAGGCTTGTAACTGACCTGTTTTCACCGCTTGTTGTTTGCAGGTTTAACACTTCTCACATCATCTGTGTCAGAGATCAATCAGCATATCCAAACACGACACTTTGCTGTTTTGCATGACCATTATACTGTTGCTTCCCACAGCCACTTTCTTGTGCTGATCAGCTTTATTTATGACCCCATCACAAACTTGACTGCTGCAGAATACAATGGGTAAGAAGAATGTGAGTTTCCTACAAACTGACTACTGCTTGATGTATAGCCTGCAGACAAACACCATCACCAATAATATTGCAGAAAAGGAAATGTCCAGTGTGAGGTTGAGAGACCTCATCTCTATATGTTTGCCCGCTCTCAGAGTTCGGTGAAGGATCAGGCCTTGTATACACCAGACCGGGTTGAAGACTTGATATATTTACAAAAATCTCCAACATCGGAAGGTCTACTGTACACGTCTGTTCAGAGGATTGGAATAGGTAAATTCAACAGCTTAGGAGAGAATATGGCAAATGCAGTTATTTATTTCATTGAATATTCCCTCAAAGTACAATTAAAACACTAAAAATATTGTTATTGATTTTGTAATCAGGTGATGCGCCAGCAAGAGCATTTGAAGCTGGCAATCAAATTAATGGGCACTACCCATGCCACTATGGAGTGCATGCGATCCACTTTCATTCACCAAGTGGATATTTAAAGCATAAGTACCTTAGCATCAAAGATAGAATGGAGGTAATTAATCAGACCAAGCGCTGGGAACACAGAAACTTGGGAGCTACGGCAGTGTATGATGACTTGCATGTGAGTACAAGTGTTAATTTATGATCTAATTCCATATTGCCTGACCAGCTTTCAAAAAATGTGTTGAACCATGCCCATTGCATGGTAAAAACAAAATTTTCAAACAAGCATGGCATTATTTTAAACTGAAGCAAAATATAAGCAATATTTAACAATTGTTCTTTTCCTTCACAGGTGAGAGGTTTGCGTAACGAGCTCAATGCCAAAGGTCTAAATACTGAGGAAGTTCTAAGGACTGAGCTAAAAAAGATGCTACGGCAAGCAATTAGCCGGTATTAAACGACCACCAGCACTTCTTTGTTCAGATCTAACCTTTGAACCGAAGCAGTATGAAATCTCTCAGCTGGAACCTCTGCATGATGTAAAAAACAATTATAGTTCAGTCCTAGTTGTTTCCAATGAATAGCTCCTTGCTTTGTCTGCTAACCAGAATGAGTGGTTCAATTGGTGATTAGTACGAAACAGTCTACGATTGTGTACTGTAAAAAAGATTACACCACTCACATTGATTGCTTAAAAACCAACAAACAAATCCTTGTACTAAATATGTGGCCATTTTTAGCTGTTGAACCTAGCTTGATTAAAAACCATTACATAATGATTGCAGATCTTTAGCACTACCCAAAGAAAGTATTACAAATATAATTTTCATATAATAAAACAGGTGAAACACAATCAAGAAGTTCTCTACAGTATCATTGTTCTTTATTAGGCAACATAGTTAAAGAAATGATGTTTGTGATCCCAAACGACATCAAAGAAAAATTGTGTGCAGCACTGCCAGAAATACAAGGTAAGATGCAATAAGATTGCACACATTGTACGAAAGCTTACAATACAGTGGTTGAAAATTTTGTACTAAATGGACCAGCCCCAATTGATGTGCACTGGCTTCTGTTCAATTATAGACCATCATCATGACGTGAATGGGAGCAACGCAAGAATGAGCCTTTTGAGACTAACAGTGTTAGATTGCACAGACTACTTGTCAACTTAAGCCATATACAGCAACTTGCTTATGCCACAGAAAAGGACCGAAGCTCTAAAACAGTTGTTGCTACGTACAACAGGACTTTCCTGTTTTCCCTGGACTACGCCTGGGTAAGCCGCTAGCTATATGAACAGATGCAGTAACATTGCTTTACAATCTTGCTGTAATGTTAACCTTCTGCATATGCAAAGTGACTTGTTAAAATCACTGCTATGGTCCTACCCAAAGATCATGCTGCTAAATCTTTTGCATCTCCTTAACAAACCAAGGTAAAGTTGTTGAAATGTGTTTCATAGAATAATAAATTGTTATTGGTTTTAGCTCTTCAAAAACCCCAAGCAAGTGGGTAGCCGAGCCATGTTTGGAATGGCTTACCATAGCATCTCCACACATTTTGCTGAATGGTACAGACTGGTATCTATACGGTCACTGAATGCCGAATCACAAGAGAGGCACTTCAAAGACACCAAAAATGCATGCAGGACAACAAACAGCACCCTGACCATACCATTCTAAACAGCATCATCCGGCTCCAGATGAAGCAACGTGCAGATGTGAGTGGTAAATCACTTGCTATTCAAGAGTCCAATATCAGCAAGGAATGGAAAAAAATCAACCAAAGAAACCGCTCAATAATCACCAAAGCTTTGATAGGAGAGAATCTAGCTAGATTTTCATGGCATCGCATACACATAGCCAACTATTTGTTGAGCGCTGAATAGCATGAGACAGATTTAGACAGAAGTTACATATTCTTCGATGGAGCAATGGACAAAAACAATGATGAGTCCGGAAAAGTTTAGACGACATATTTAAGGTGAATATGGGAAAAGTATGGGAATCTTGACGCTGCTTTAAATTTTTCATTAAGCGCCTTTTGGTAACAAAGCATCTTTATTAAACAAACACTTTTTTTGTCGCTGAACCATTTTTTTGTTTAATCCACAATAAGAGTCTCGAAGCAAATGGCTATTAATTTTTTAGACACAGTACAATGGCTGATGTATGGACACACTTGGATAGTGCATGTTACATTTACAAAGCAAATAGGATATGGGTCAGTTTACTTCATGTAGTACACATGGCTAATTGGAAGTGACTGTGACAATGGACTAAAAAAGTGTGACAAATAATGTATTTAGAAGCCAAAAGTTGCTTGCATCAGATGCAGAATCTTTTGAGGATTCAAAAAATATATATATTTAATGGCTTTGACAAGCACCATGGCCGGTATTCACACTTTAATTCAACCCTCTGTACTAAAAAACCTATTCATCAGATTTGAGAAATAGGCAGGTGGTAACATTCAGCAACAATGTTCATGCACCAATCGTCTTACTATGGAAGTGTTAAATCACTCAATGGGTATAAGATAGAAGCTCCAGCACAACCACCACGCACTGTAGCCACTCCAAAAGTGTCTTCCTAGCTTTCTGATTCCTTCAGCTATTTACAATCCTTTAGCTATACCCTTAACCTTCACTAATCCAATAACTACTTAATGCACGATTATAACATGCCCTTTTTTTCCAACTAGCAATATACACAAGACACAAGATCAACAGTTACAGCTAGCTTCAGAGGTGAAACATACACATAAGCATACTTCAAACTATGCACTTTGGTTAGGGGTAGAGACAGTATCCACACCAGCAAGGTGTAAAGTAGAACAGATACATACCTCACCTGTGTCATACCTTCCACTGGCCATTCACCACAAAGACTCAATCTCACCAGGATCGCTATCTTCAGTGTACTTAAGGACAGCTGTGAATCAGGAGTCACGCCTCTTTCACATCCTATAGAATATAGTTGTTACACAATATGTCCAGCTCTCATTGTAAGCAATGCAAAGTTGTCGTCTTTGCTATTTGCCTGCAGGCTTGTTTGCTGTGCTAGCCTTCTGATATTTTGATAGAACCTTCAAAACATATCATTGATTGTGTTGAGAAATAGAAATGACTCTCAGTTCTCTCAAAAATATGGCAAATATTGGTTTTTATAACGCTGTTTTTGGCAGATTTTAAGTGAAAAAGTTATTGCTTTTGCCATTTGCCTGCAGGCTGATTTCTGGTGCTAGCCTTCTGATAATATGATAGAACCTCCAAATCCTCATAGAATGTGTTGAGAAATAGAAATGACTCTCAGGTCTCTCACAATATGGCAAAAACTGGTTTTTATAGGCTATTTTTCACAGATTATTAGTGCAAAAGTTGATGCCTTTGCCATTTGCTTGCAGGCTGGTTACCGGTGCTAGCCTTCTGATAATTTGATAGAACCTCCAAATCATATCATAGATTGTGTTGAGAAATAGAAATGACTCAGTTCATTGACAAACATGTCAAAATTTGTTTTTATAAGGCTGTTTTTCGCAGTTTATTAGTGTATAATCCACAGTTTCACCAGTTACAGTCTCAACATAAACATGTAAATTGATTGTGTAAAAGTACTCTTTTTGATCCCCAGTGTTGTCATATCATGGAGTTTCAGAGGATTTACATTTAACTCATGTAAAAATATCATACACACTGGCACCAACATTATACCTGGGCTCAACTGCCTACTACTTAAGATCAGTTTATTTTTTTATGTTAATTTTGGTCTTTATTTGCTAAAAAATAGGTTTTGTTGCTTAACTTCATTGAAACTCCAAAAAAACAC
>CALYOO010000456.1:0-31057 GCA_945261195.1 Cryptosula pallasiana
CTGCCTTAAACCATCTTTTGTTCTATTATATTGTATAAATAGTGTGCATTCAATAATAAAAATCAGAGTTAACCTGACTCTCACACGGCTTGATGAATCTCTCTCTACACAGCACAAGATACTACATGCGAAGAACAGGTAACAAGCAAAAGCATAGCAAAGTAACTACATGCACATAACAAATAAATAACAAGCAGCTACTTGGACAAGTTGGCTAACAGCACGAATTATAGTCAGTAGAAAGTGTTCAGTCGAATCGACTTACACTGCATACGACCTACGGGCGAATGATACTGGAACGATTGTTCCACCTGTTCGTTCGACCCCACACAGCTATTCTTTCGACCAAGAAATCAGTGGAACGTGTGTGTATAGCCTACGAGCTTGCAACGCTGCAAATCTTGATCGACTAGTTTAGCCTGTCGACCTTGAGCCGCTAAATCATTCGCTACACTGCCTACACAGGTGGACAGCTACCACTACACATTGCAAATTCTTGTACACTATCACAAAATAAACAGCTATTTATTATTCCTACGTTTAAGAATTATATTGAACATATAATACACAATCTTACATCTATATATCATTTATAAGGTATACTTGTTGTAATAATAAGTATACCAATGATAATTACTAATTAGTATATAATAATTAAAGAATAACAACGCGCACATTATAATTATTATTTTCATTATTATTTATTATCATTAATTATTCATCAATAAAACTTCTCATTTTAGCTGTATGTATTATTATTGTTAGTTATCATTTTCAGTTATTACTATAAAATAAATAACAATTCATACTGATGATGATGGTGAATAATTATCATTTTCATAATAATTGATATTAATTATTATTATTATGGTGGTGGAGATGATCATGATCATAATGATGATTATCATGATTGATGGCAATTTTAAAAGAAAAATTTTGTCAGTCTTTTTACACTGTTAGATCTCACAAATTTTAATAATAAAACTTCGAGATTTCAATCCCTCATTTTAAAATCAATCAGCATTTCTCTATCAAGCACTATTTGTCTAGCCAAGAAGATGTTGACCTACTCTTAGCATCATTCGTCTGCTCTAACAACATTACGCATAAAGCTGCTGGATCACAGTATTACTATAAAGTAGGGATTAGTCTTTTTAATTTGAAAGTAGTAAGACTGACGTTTATTTACTGAGCAATTCCCCAAACATAAATACGCTTTTAAGCTGCTAGGCCTTCTTTGGCACATGAGGTGAAATTGTAGCTCCTTTCACATCACAGACTTACAACTAATATTAAAGCGACAATGATATGAAAGATAATCAGTTGTATTTATTAATTGTCTTTTACTATTACCACAGAAAGATAACAAATCTGTTTCTATGATAATTCTGACTCACGACTTTTTACTGTTGAACCACGACTGAAATTTGACTCACGAGGAGTCGTCAGTTTGACCTGGTAATATACGCCCCTGCGTGAGCTGACTCGTGGGCTGATTCGGCAAGGTTAGGAGCTGCTTTAGATGAAGTCCGTTCAACATGGCTGCTCTTTTCAACTCAATAAACTTTCCATACAGACTTCAACTGGCTGTTTAGGCATCAGCTAGCAATTCAATCAATAAAAATGAATAACAATTTCTAATCAATGCAGTTCTTTCGATAAAATCCCGATACAGTTGTCAAAAACATAAAAATATTTTGGGTGCACTAGAAATAATAACGTTGTTTGCTATTACGACCCGATACAATCTATTTAATTATTCCTTTCCTCAATCCTCTAGTTTCAACTAACAAATCTTTACTGAAGAAAGGCTAATTTTTATGTAGATGTTTATTCAAAGTTTTCCTTGATTTGTGCTTTGAACATAAAAAGGATAGGCTGTATGAAGTGATTTGAAGTTTGGTGGTCAAACTGAAATACTTTTATTATTGAAAAGTTTGAGTAAAATAAGTCTGCAAAAACTTACTCAAATATCTTTCAAACATTTATCTGTCATAAAATATACATTAAAAAGCATCAACTGGTAATCTTGTAGTAGGACGCGCCTTCTTACAGCAGTTCAAGTTGTCAAGCTGAGTGAAGACGGCTCTTATTATTTTTTATTAATACTCAGTTGTACGGCATAAAAAATCACAAAGTTTTGAGGTTGAATTCCAATTTATTTTTCAATTTCAGTTTTTCATCTCCTTGCTTAAAACGGGGGCACTTTGGTAGTTCAACTATTTATGTTAACAATTGCTGGTTAGTTAAAAAACAGGTTGCCTAAAATTGCTCATTTATCAAACCAAAAATGAGAAACAGTACAAATTAAGGTGATTGGTACGTTTCAATATCAGAAATTTTTACCTGTTAAACTTCTCGGCGTTAACAGCCTCAAAAAATTTCTATGCTGGCTGGTTTTGTTACTGAGTCTGCAAATTGACTGTAGTAATGTTTTAGTGTTCAGTTTCATTGAGACAAGCAACTGCAACAATGATTAATCAACTACTGACCATTAAAATTAAAAAAGATGATTGAATGTATTGACTTCTTTAATTCGAAACTACTACATTTTAAAGCATTGATAATTTGTAATTCCAAAGAGGAAAACAAAATTCGGTTTTATTTTGTTGTATAGGAGAATTAAATAGCAATACACAGATGCACAAATGATAAGGTAACTTCAGAAAACAGAGCGCCGAAAGATCGAAGGACATTTATTTTAATTAGCGGGTCTACATGCAAGATCACCGGAGGCAGACAACTCTGAAAATTTTTCAGTGAAAAATATAATATCCGTGGTCACGCAGCAGGGACCGATGTTATATTGTAATGGAATTGCACAGGGCTGCCATCATCTGCAACCGGCACTACTCGTATGCTAATCAACCTATGCTTATTCAAGATCATCTAAATATCCACTACTACTGGAGCACGCTTGGACGCCTTCAACAGTGCAGCTGCACTACTGCTTAGCTCAAGCCAGCAGGAAGGACTTTTCCCGCTCCAGTAGCTATATTTAACCATGGCATGTGTCACATGCTAATTTGTTTACGTATCATTAACCAATCACATTATTATACGCCTCCTTGAATTTATACCTCATATAAACACTTACTCTTAGCCCAGCAGGGCAGTTGGTTTAGTTATTGCTCAGTTCTGTCTAGATATTGTCTAGTGAGTAGAGCGTGTCTTAGCTAGTGTGATACTAGCCAGTTACAGCCGAGACAGCTGCGGATTGTTCAGAACTGCAAGGAAGAGGTTCTTGGAGGGCGTACCAGAGAAGACGCTTAGGACCCTAGTAGCAACGACCAGCTAAAGGGACTATACTGCCAGACGCCTAGCTCCTATACTCGGATAGTATCCAGAGACAATACAGCTAATTGTACGCTTATACTTAGTAAAAATTTTGTGCGTTAGTTTGTTTAGAGTGTTAGTAATACAGTTATTGCTAACACCGTCAACATTGGTGGAATTCGTTTGGCCGGTTTGCCAAAATATAGATATGCCTGCTAACAAGCAGCATTCTGTCTTCTCCGTTTAAGAGAGACAACTTGGCCTTGACACTCTGTAGCCACCGCTACCACTGAATCACAGAGCGAGCCAGCATCTAATAGCATCTCACAATACCTGTGACCGTTATTCCTCTAAGCACACGGGGAAAGCCGTTACAATATGTTGAAAATATCCATAAAGTATTCATAGCTGAACCTGCTGCAACAGCAGCATTAAGCATGATGTTTGCAAAGGATTAATTCCAATGCAGCTGGTGAATCGTGATCATTTACATGATGCTGGCTGGTGGATAAAGTTTTGGAGTTATCTCCCACGGTTCTAGAAATTTGCAAACATTCAACACTACAACCAATTTTCCCTATACATAATATTGAGGTAAGTAAGATTCTCTTACTAGCAGCACCATTAGAGTTTTTATGGCCTGACTTTGTTCATGAGTATGGTTTTTGTGACCATATTACAAATTAGACACCGGCTGTTATGCTTTCATTTTGTTTTTAAATTGTGTGACATCAGGTGGGTTGCCTGTACTGGTGAGCCTACTATAAAGTTCCAACCAATTTCAACGTTATCAGTGTAACTAATGTAAATAAAAAATACCCTCCTTGATAGAATTAGCAAATTGCCTCCTGGCCAATCAGTATTCATGACAAGGCTGAATTATAAAAAAGCTCACTTGAGCCGTTTTGCGCTGTCCTTTCAGTCCAACAGCCCCGAAATTACCTAAATATCTTTGAGCAATTCAAATTTAAAAAGCAAAAATGTCAATTTAATAGTTGCTACTCAATCAAAGGATAAATTAATTTTAACACGTGTAATAGAATTTAGTGAGCCAGTGATCAGATGTGCCAGGAGTTGCCCTACCTTGGAATGGATGTTAACTGGATGCTTAGCAACGAGAGACCCAAATATCTTTGAGCAATTCAAATTTAAAAAACAAAAATGTAAATTTAATAGTTGCTACTCAATCAAAGGATAAATTAATTTTAACACGTGTAATAGAATTTAGTGAGCCAGTGATCAGATGTGCCAGGATTTGCCCTACCTTGGAATGGATGTTAGCTGGATGCTTAGCAACAAGAGACCGCCTCTGTACCCACGATGATGGAGCCGAGCTATCCAGATAACTCGAGGGAACCTCATACGAGGAATTGTTCCGGTGACGTCAACTAACTATCGTATTGCATGGCTCGTAATGCGAGCAGTTATCCTTATTATTTATATATGTATATAAATGTCTATGACGTGACGCTTCAGAGTGTCCAATTGTTTGCGCTTGCTTCTTGTCAGTTATTACATTTGAATCAGCCAATAGTATTGTTGTATTTTATCCTATCGTATGATTTTATTTCAACTACTTATTTGCATTTATTTTCTGTAAATACTGGGGCAAATCGCCCAATGCTTCAGAGCTCTGGAGTAGTCGTGTAAGAGTTTAACTGTGTAACGGGGTGTAAAGTTGTGTTCCTCGCGGTCATTTACTGGAGTGTATTGTAAGTCGTTTGTCAAACGTACCAGGACTGTTATCAATACTTTGAAACATCTCTCACCACTATTGTAAGGTTTGTCTCTTTCTAGAGAATAAATATTATTCTTATAATTTGAAGCTGTCTCCTTTGCTGAACAACTCGTGAAGTAGAATAAAGCTTGTGAATCGCAGTATCCTTGATAGTAACTGAATGCTTAGATATTTTCCAAGTCTACTACACTTGAGTGCCCAGGAAGTAAACCAATGTTTAAGCCTAAATAATAAAGTCTATCAACTGTTGCCGTGGCTGTTAAGCTAAACTGACGGACAAAGGGATCTCCTTAAAACATGAATTTTATCACCGTATCGCTATTGTAATTATCCCGTGCTTTGGGGGATTGACTAAGTAATTGTTTAAATAACCGTTGTCGGCAGAGCTATACTGCGATCAGCAGAAGCCACAGCACGGGTCGGATTAGTGCCTGAGGCTACCGGTAGCAATCAAATTACCAAAAGCCCTCAGTAGGTTACCCCAGCTATCGTAAGCAGTGGTCCGGCGAAGGTCGTTCACACTAGTGCACTTAGAACCTTTACAAATGGATGGTGCGGTTATTAACAGCATTAACACATCTCTTACTCGGAATGAGTACAGTAAACCGGTAATTGTCTGTTCACAATTTCCATGTGAGCAAAGTAAGAGTAAGGTCTTACATTTTGGTATCATTCTATTCAGAATCATTTGCTGTATAATTCTATATTATCTTTAATACATGGCCTCAGGTTAGTTTTGACTTCTACAATTTTTTATTTTTGGTTTTTGTTCCTTAGCAACCAGCAATGGCGCACAGATTTTTGGTGCATGCGGTTGCTTTTGTTTTTTAGAATTGTTTTTTTTATAGATAGATTTTCAAAAAACTAAATATAGGGAGATTGAAAGCACCATATTTTAAGCATAGTGACCAGTTTTGGTAAAATTTCGAGCACTGTAAGTGTAGTTTCTCACTTATTGTAATAATAATTATTTATTGTTACCAAAATCGTCATTTTTTTCATTGTAATTATTTTTCTTATTTAAGTAATTTAGCTCAATTTTTTTTCAAAACGAAGGAAATACACATCCTAGTTTCATACTGACTGGACAAGTTTCGGCTGACTTGTGAGTTTTTTCAACTTTTCGTTATTTATAATAATTATTGCCGAAATCGGACTTATTTTCGGAGCTAATTTTTTCCATCAAAACGATAGCGGCTGTCAAAATAAGTTTGATATTCAGAATCCCCATGGTCTTTTGATCATATACACCAATTTCTATGAATATCAAAACAATATAAGATTGTTAATTATTTATCAATAGTAGCCATTGTTTTTTATTATTATTACCCACAACATCATTTTGGGACAAATAATTAAAGTATTCAAGAGGGTTTCATTGGCGAAATAAAACGTAAATTTGAGAGATAACCACTGAAACATTGTCTTGGCAGTCTTTTGTTGACTTTCAAGCATTATAAGTATTTTTTTCTCTAGGTCATAAAAACCAATTAATAAGCCATTACAGATGTTGCGCAATGGCATTCTTGTGGTTTTGTGGTTTTTGATTGAGGTTTTGAGGCTTTTTTTTTCAAAGCCCAACCTAGCAAATAACTGATCATTCTAGAACAAAATTTTGCCACCTATTCATTGCTGCAATTTCTTTGTGTCTAGAACAAATATTTCTCGTGTAAAATGCAAATCCATACATCGGCCTCCCCTCGGCCTAGCTTCGTGGTTACTTGCTATGTCGCAATAAGGGCCCAAAAGAGTAGGCGGGGAAAAATGTTTTGGTTTTTTCTGTGTCCATGATAATGCCCCTATAATTTTTAAGGAGAATCTTATCGTTCTTTTGGTATTTGTTTCACTGTTGTAGCTGCATCGAGTGGACCGCTAAAAAATAATGAAAATAAGCGAAAAACCACAAAAACCCCAGAAAGCACTGTAATGAATGTGTTAAGAGCTTGTATACATTGTAACTATGATAACGTAGTTGGAAAGTTTGCAATTTTCCTGTTTTTAGTTTTAGCGATAACGAATTTGCATATTTATTGCATGCTAACCCGATTCCATAGCTAACTTGCTGTCGCAGAACTTATAACCAAAAAGATAGCATGATAGCCGGAGTTTAATTTTTAACATGGTCACAAAAAAATACTCATGAACAGAGTTCGGCCATAAAACTCTAATGATGCTGCCAGTAAGAGATTCTTACTTACCTTAATTATTATGCACAGAGAATTTTATTTGTGGTGTTAAATATTTGCAAATTGCTAGAATCAGCACCAATTGAATGATCACGACGATTCAATACTGCGATGGAATCAATCCTTTGCAAGCATCATGCTTAATGCTGCTGTTGTAGCAGGTTCAGCTTTAAATAATTTATGGTTATTTTCAACATAAAACATTGATCTCTGCTGCATGACCACTAATATTATATTTTCATTGAACAAATTTCAGAGTTGTCTGCCTCCTGTGATCTTGCATAGACCGCTGATTAAAATAGCAGTCCCTCGATCGTTCGGTTCGTTCGGCGTTCGGTTTTATGAAGTTACAGAGGTGACAATAACATGTATGTATATGTATTTATAATATACATATTCATAGAGTACAATATAAATACAGCTACATGACATCTAACTTCCACCACTTAATCCAAGTTTTCAGGGTCAGTGGATTTTCAGGAAAACTAGCTTTGAAACTTTTGATTATTGATTTTCTTTGCCTCGTCACAATTGAAACGTCTCTCCCCTAGTTCTTTTCTCAGTAAAGTTTGACGGTAATTTTGCTTCCATCCCGCCAACACTCTGTGTGGAGGTAAATCAGTTTTCAAAGTCTGAGAACAAGTCCTGACTTGGCACAAGGGCAGGGTCGTAAGTAGAATCAAACAGGCCTTCAAAGCTATCACATTTTTTCAATAGATATTGTTTAGTAGGGCGCAAAATTTTGAGCATAACTGAAATAGTTTATTAGGGGCAGATCTTAAGTAGTTTTTGTGACGTTATCAAAGGCTCTTGCCGTAGCAGTCACATTATTTTACTTTACTAACATATTTTGAGTTTCGCATCGCAAATCTGATCCTCAACATGGTCACATCTTGATACATAAACGGCTATTGATACTTTTTTTACCCCCTGACTCCAGGCACATGAGTTCAATGGGTATATTGTTATTTTTTCATCCTCTCACTCTTGGCACATGCTTTATTTGGTTTTCTTGTGGTATAGTAGGAATTAATCGCCCTATGTTTATGGACAACTTTTTTGAGGTTAACGCTACAGTTGGCTTGATAGTGTAATTCTCAATTTAGACTACTGTTGGAGCAAGAAACTTCCGCCTCTTAATACTTTTCACCACTCTTCGTTTCATTTGATGACGCATGGTTTTTATCATTGGCTTGCTACCATGTTGAAACTGTTAGATTTTTTACCTGTTTATGTTTTTGCCAGCGCCGAGGTGGAAAGCCTTGTTGTATACATTGATGTGAACAGCTGCTCAAGAGGGAGTGAAGTAAAGATAAATTGTGTACCGTATCTTGGCTAGTGAAATAGAGTCATATCTTAATGGTGTTTATTGTAGCAATGATAGTAGCTGAAGTACAATAATCAGTTGTGTAGAAATGATGAAATTGAACGTATATTGCTATTACAAGAGTTTAAAGCTTCATTAATCAGCTACCCTCCAAATTACTTCCAATCCATACTCATATCTCACATCGATTTTTTCCCCAAACACGAAATAAGAATAAGGTCAAAGTAAAACAAGTTCAGTCTGCTAACTAGAGGAACTGGGCTATTTTGAAGAGAAAAAAAAGCTGGCTTCATCTACCAAATTATGCAGAAAATTTCTGTCCATTGTCAAGAAATTTTTTGTGTCTGTATTATTTTCACTGTTGGTAGAAATGACCCAAGTGAGTACAAGTTTCAATAGATTAGCAAACACTTTTATACATTTGTACTCTCTGTTCTGTTAATAGAAATGACCCAAGTGACTACACATGTGTCGTTATGTGGAGGAATGGAGTCGACCGATATACTTAATTATTTACACTATCTATTTATCCAAGCCGAACTGTACAGCTACTCACAGTACAACCTGCCGAACTGTGTGATACCGAACTGTCCACCTTATTTATCTATGTTTGCACTTATTTATATATATTTTATTATTTGCACGCGTTGCTATTTTTCAACCATGTGCTTGTGCAATCAACCATGGAGCACAAGCACACCCAGTTCTATGTCTACCCTGTTCTGTTGGCCTTTCAATAACCAATCACTTGTACAGGCGTGGCCTGCCTTTGTCTGTTAGCTGCCACTCTTATTATGTAACTTTTTGTGTTATAAATACCCATGTCTTGTCCGAAATAAAGCAGAGTTAACCTGGCACTTACTCTCACTTACTTATTGATCTTATTGCATAAAGCACTTATGCAATTGCACCAGTGGCTAAGCAGAAATATACAAGTAAGCACACATACAGATACACAGATTGCGCTAACAAGTGAACAGGCTAGTTCACACACTTGCACCATAAATTCGGACAATTAAATAAGCTCTTGGACCAGTCGACTAGTGGCTAGAATAATAGTCAGTAGAAAGTGTTCAGTCAATTCGACTTACACTGCACTCTACCGAGTGATACTAGAACGATTATTTGAATAGCTAGTTCGACCCGACGCATCTATTCCACCGAGTAGGAAATCAGTGGAAAGTGAGAGAGTTGGACAACTCCTCACTGTGTATCGCTTGCGAGCATACAACACTGCAAATTCTATTCTACGGTTTAGACTGCCGACCTTGGTCAAAGTAAGGGCGTACACTGCACTGCTTGTGGACGCTTACTACTGTGGGCCGCTGTACAGGTGATAGCTACCACTACACCATAAATTCCTGTACAGTTATACCGAACATCTTTTAGTAGAAGTGTAAGTACAATGAACGTATTTCCACTTTACAGGCTCTTTGTTTTTCCATTCGTGTGGGAGTTGCCGTGGTATTTGAAATTGTCCCATCTTGTAAACTTTGAATTTCAACTGCTTTGACCAATAAATTACCTTAATGATTCACCCGGTTTTTGCAAAAAAAGTTCGATTTTCGAAATTTTTTTAAAATTCATCTATACATGATATGGAAACAAATTTATGCTCATGAGAATCAACATTCTCTTTTCTCTTAGTAAAATAAATAGCAGATTGATTTTACCTGTCTAAACTACTTTTATTATTTTTTTAGTTCGGAGACCATTTTTCAGTAATGCTCTCAACAGATCAACCAGTTACAAAAAAAAATAACACACTAGACAAGAAACTGATAGCACAGCTGAAAAGAGGACAAAATTCTGAGAAGACTAGCCAAATTTTAAGCAAAGATATGCAAGAAAAATGTTAGAACACTGCAACAACATTTGGACACTTGTTGCACAAATGACCGAAAATTTCGAAAAAATTTTTTTCTGAAAATAAATATTAGTTTTATTACAGGCAAAAATAAAGCCCTCATTGGTGCACCAATGAACTAGAAATAGAAACATTTAGAGCTACATTTTGATGTAAAGAACAACATCATTCAACCACTTTACAAAAATAATAAAAAAATATTAAAATCAATTATTTATTATCAATGCCATATCTAAATAATTAATTACTAGCTTACTAACCTTCAATTCCAGTGTCAGAGGGCTCAAACAAGCTAAGATATTATTAAACTAACTAAATCAGAAGAAGAAAACAATGTGCTTGCTCCTTTCCAAAAAAATTTTGCCAATGATTGTCAAAAAAAAACAAAACCGAAATTTAAAACAGGAAGTGATGGGTTAAGGATATTTGGAACTGTTTCAGTTTAGAACGTCGTACAGTCTTCAAACAAAAACCAGAGAATAGGCAATTGTCTGCTCTACACGATGGTATACAAATTATTATTATCAGTCTACACGAACTTCGGCAATCAGTTCCGAAAACCGGACAAAATAAATCACGTCCATTGGACGATAATGAAATTTTGGTCACATGACACAAATCACGTTCATCGGACGTGATAGAACTGTTATGAGTTTAAAGTAATCCATTGCATTTATATAAATTGAAATCATCGTTCCTGCTTTCTACCTTTGCCAAGCTTTTGTCTGTAAACTAGATTTTGTACTGATGAGTATAACTTGACACAACTTCTTTTTCAACTAGCAGAAATCAAATTAAATGTGGGGCTAATAGGAATAAATTATGTGGTGCAGTTGTTCATAAAAGAGACTGGACCAAGAACTAGTTGTGGTTCAAGCCATAAAACATCGAGCGAGTCGAGCTTCGAGCCTTTACACACCTAGCGGGTCGAGTAGAGCCAGACCAATTACAGATAACACATGAGGGGGAATTTAAACACTTTTATTCTGAAATAATAAATTGAAACAGTCATGGCAACGACTAAAGAATGGAAAGAGCAGCTCCTGTACAAAGCGATGCACAATCACCCTCAGCATCTACAAGAGAGATCGATTCTGTTTGAGGAGCAGTAGCATCCGTACTCTGTCCAAACCCAAACGGCTGCGTTTGGCGGAAGCTAGGTTACCAGCATCACTGAAAACTCTTTCAGAAGCCACTATTGTGCCTTGTATAGCAAGAAAACGACAAGCTTATGAAGCTGTGAAGGCTGGAGGCTTTTAATCATTAACTATCATGCCCAACACCAGCTCTGTCATCTCTCTGTAGCATAAAGAACCTGTATCGAGCATCAGCTTCTTGTTCATGGACGAAGCAAGAGTGGGTTGCCTTGTTGACATCTCATCATTCTCCAGTGGTCTCTTTTGCTTGTTGTCTTCGATGCAAATATCACAATTTTCAGTAAATGTCTGGCCATTGTAGTTGTACAGCCATCAATGTACAAGAATATTATTTCACATACGGTGCATTTCACTGATTCCCCATCATTTATTTTAATTAAATGCTCTCATACCTTGCTGACTTTTCCCATCGTTATTTATTTATTTATTAGTTATCATCAACAAGAAAGTAAATGAATAACGAGCTTCATGAATATTTATAATAACAATAAAAATGTTCAAATGTCAACAGGATCTGTTAGTCTTAGCCTTTTTTCCGCAAAGGTTTATAACATTATTATTTATTACGAGTGATTTAGCTAACAGTTTATCACTCTGCGACGCCCTGGGGCTGATCAATTGTGCATTGACTCTTTGACGTTTATAATAGCACAAGCTAGCTCCTGCGGTCACATTACGCACATCAATTAATTTTTGGCGACTATTGAGTATTTTTGACAGCTATTTGGAAACCAGATGCATACGCACAATTGTCTTCGTACAGGTTATGTCATAAGCTCGTTAAAAATGTACTGGTTCAGCTCGCGAGTCGAGCAGCTTGGCTCATAATGGGTCAAGTCTCGAGCATGAGCTAGCTTGATAGCTCAACCACCACTAATAGGCTCTTGATATAACATGAACTGAAATTATATAGTCGCACGGGCGCACTGGGATGTTGCTCATTTGCAATGTGGTTTTAACAAAAACATTTTTTCAAGTCCACAGCTATGTAAGCAGTGCAGTGATTGGTTAATCTTGTTCTATTAAACCCTTTTAAAACTTTGTTTCTAACAGCTTGTGGTCCAAAGTTATTGATAATTTAGTAATTCAAAATATTTGAAAACTGAAACAAACCAGGTGCTACAAATATTTATTTCAATGCTTTTGGCGCGTGACGTCATATTCCGTCATCAATTTGTAGACGCTACATTTTTCAACTTTGACCGTAAAGAAAATGAAAGGAATAAGGCACAACATTGCATATCATTGTAGATTGTTGACCATGTTACTATTAAAATTATTAATAATGATAAGTCATTACACTTAAACGAAGAACAGACAGTAAGTGATAATAAAAAAAATGATAAGTGTGTGTGTATTTCTTCTTGCAAGCTGATAGTAGTAGCAGTAATTATGAAGAGATGTTCAGTTTTTCAATTTGAGGTTCAGTAGATAAATTTTGTACCAACATGAGGAGCTTGACGCCGTTATCTCTATGGTGTAAATAAAGCTTATTAGCATAAGTGATTTTTCCAGTGCATAAATTTACATTTTAATTATAAAAAAATTAATAGGATGAATTGCTGTTGTTTTTTCAAGCATCTACCGCAAATGGCAGCCTACAAAAAACCCCAACTTTTTTTAGTCGAAACATTGGGTAGTATGTCGTGGCACCGGCAATTACTGAATTAGATTTTTGCGCTAAGTTATCGCGTATTTGAAAACCGCTCACAAATTATTATTGTCAAGCCTTAAAAATAAATCGTAATCCATTGGAAATACTAAATTGAACCATTAAAACGATACGTCAGTGAGTAGGTAAGACATTGGTGTTTCATTTGTGATTGTCAAAAATTATCAACATGTTCAGGGGAATTTGCGCAGGTGCGCCAAAGTTGTGTAGCCTTTATAACTAGTTATTATTGAGGAACCTTTTTGTGTGCACCGGGTGTTTAGACTGTGTTAATTTAATAGTGTTGAAGGTTGATTGATACATTGTTTGGTGTGTTGGATGTCCTGGAGGTTATCCCACAGGTTATCTTGGTCCATTGGGTGCCTTTTTGTGTGCACCAGGTGTTTAGGTATTTATTGGTGTGGTATGTTGGTCTCTGGCGCCGTTTTGTGCGCACCAGGTGTTTAGAATGTTTGGAATTTTATAGTGTGGAATGTAGATTTAGACATGTGGTATGTAATGGTCTTTGTGTTGGAGGTTTCCCTGCTCCTGTTTATTGGGTGTCTTTTTGTGTGCACCAGGTGTTTTAATTTTCTGTGTTGTATTTTGTATAGTTATTGCTATAGTTTTATTACAAGAAACTTTAAGCTGTTTCCATATATAATCATGTTCATAGATACAATGAAGATGATTTTTCAGCAACAACTATTGGAGCTATTGGAGTTGTGAGTTGAGAAGGATTTTTTTTGAGTTATTCATCTTGAGAACCATTCTAAAAAAAATAAATAGCAAAATCTTCACTTATTTTTTGTTCAGTTATAAATGGTTGAAATGTAGTAGTTCCAAATGAGAGAGGGGTTTAAAATGTATGAAATTTTGTAGTGTAGAATGTAGATTTAGACATTGGGTATGTTATGGTATTTGTGTGGAATGTAGATTTAGACATTGGGTATGTTATGGTATTTGTGTGGAATGTAGATTTAGACATTGGGTATGTTATGGTATTTGTGTGGAATGTAGATTTAGACATTGGGTATGTTATGGTATTTGTGTGGAATGTAGATTTAGACATTGGGTATGTTATGGTATTTGTGTGGAATGTAGATTTAGACATTGGGTATGTTATGGTATTTGTGTGGAATGTAGATTTAGACATTGGGTATGTTATGGTATTTGTGTGGAATGTAGATTTAGACATTGGGTATGTTATGGTATTTGTGTGGAATGTAGATTTAGACATTGGGTATGTTATGGTATTTGTGTGGAATGTAGATTTAGACATTGGGTATGTTATGGTATTTGTGTGGAATGTAGATTTAGACATTGGGTATGTTATGGTATTTGTGTGGAATGTAGATTTAGACATTGGGTATGTTATGGTATTTGTGTGGAATGTAGATTTAGACATTGGGTATGTTATGGTATTTGTGTGGAATGTAGATTTAGACATTGGGTATGTTATGGTATTTGTGTGGAATGTAGATTTAGACATTGGGTATGTTATGGTATTTGTGTGGAATGTAGATTTAGACATTGGGTATGTTATGGTATTTGTGTGGAATGTAGATTTAGACATTGGGTATGTTATGGTATTTGTGTGGAATGTAGATTTAGACATTGGGTATGTTATGGTATTTGTGTGGAATGTAGATTTAGACATTGGGTATGTTATGGTATTTGTGTGGAATGTAGATTTAGACATTGGGTATGTTATGGTATTTGTGTGGAATGTAGATTTAGACATCGGGTATGTTATGGTATTTGTGTTGGAGGTTCCTCTGGTTCTTTTTGTGTGCGCCAGGTGTTTAGAAGTTTTTTTGTTGTCTGAGGTACTTTTTTGTGTGCACCAGGTGTTTTAAGTTTTTAGGTTGTATTTTGTATAGTTATTGCTATAGTTTTATTGCAAGAAGATTTAAGCTGTTTACAATAATCATGTTCATAGATACAATGAAGATGATTTTGCAGCAAGAAATATTGGAGCTGTTTGAGTTGTGGGTTGAGACGGAGGCTTCTCAGTGATTCATTTTGAGAACAATTTAAACCAGGTAAATAACAGAAATTTACCTATTTTTTGCTCAGTTACAAATAGTTGAAACCTAGTTGTTGCAAATGAGGGAGAGTAAAATAATTATTCATTATTGTTTACTTATGATTTCCAAGAATCTTAGTTCCTGCTGTAATAGTTATTCCTTTGGTCGTCTGCACCTACTTCGATATGTTGTTGTCTAGATTCTTTAAAACCTTTACTACCACTGTGTTTTGATCCAAATGAGAGTTCGAAAGAGGCTTCATGTCTACAAAATACAGAAGTTTATTGGTACGAACATTTTTACGTGTTAAAAATAGACATTTGTTCATGGGAAAAATAACAACTGGATCTTCAGTAAAGGATGACTTTTCATAAAAAAGTGTGATTATACAGCAGCGATAATCTCCACTACTAGTGCTGAATATCTCCTAAATCTATGGTGAATTGCTCTCAAGACTTTACAGTTTGCGTCAATGTCAACGATAGAATCAGTTATTAAGTGTATGACAAACCAACAATTTTGTCGATGTCAAAGTATGCAATCTTGTGAACAAACAGCTTAGATACTATGAGCATAGAAGTAGTAATATATGAGCAGATCTCCCTACCAAGTGTTTTTTTGTGGATTAAATCTTGGAGTTGAGGCAATGGGTTACGGCGTTGAATGAATTCGCCGAGTTTATATTGTATTTTGTTTGAGGGGTATTTGAGTGGCATTTGAGTGGCATTTAAGTGGCATTTGAGTTTTGATTATTTTTTTACTTAATTTGAACTTATATGGCATATAGATTTTGAATGTATGGCATTTGATTTTTTTTGATATTTTTTACATTGTATAAAAATGGAACGTGATATGATTGTATTGTTATTGGAAGTTAAGATGTCGGCAGAGGATGATGTTGAGATGAGACCGATGAATGAAGTTGATACTGTTGATGGTACTACATGTGATATGATAGATGTTTTACCGAGTATGAAGCGTAAAGCGTTGATAATTATGATGATTTTGGTATTTGTCGTAGGATTTTCCACTGTTGGAGGTGTAACTGAGTTTAGTATGTATGAAGAAGCTATGGAAAAAATACAAAAAGCGAGAAACTCTCCTGTTGGAATCATAAATGAAACAACTGTTGGTTGATGAACATCTTTTTATGATGAATGGGAAACCTGAAGATTATGACCCAAGGATGCGATCTCCTTTTACAGCAATGATTGCAGGACCAACTGGATCGGGAAAGACGCAAGCGATTTTTCGAATGATTGAAGCTAGTCAGACTATAGCAACAGAAATTCACTACTGTTATGGAGCCTACCAAAAAGCCTTTGATGATGTACCAGGAGTGATTTTTCATGAAGGGATGATAGACATAACAGTGAGTTTTCCCAGAGATGGTAAAAATCGATAGCTGATAATTGATGATCTCATGAATGAAGTTTCTGGTAAAGCCGATGCCAATGCTTTGTATACAAAACATAGTCATCATTTGAACATAAGTGTGTTTTTTATTGTTCAGAATCTGTTTTTAAAAGGAACTCGTACAATTTCCTTGAATAGTCATTATTTTTTTCATTTTAAAAATCCTAGAGATGCTTCTTCTATTTCCTATTTGGCTCGACAATGTTTTCCATCAAAAGTAAAATATGTACAAGAGGCTTTTGAAGATGCAACAAAAAAACCATACTCTCATTTACGAATAGATACGACTCAACAAACGAATGATCAACATAGACTATTGGGAAATTTTACATCGGATCTCCCTATGATATTATATGTACCCAAGTAAAAGGATATAAATACAATTACTATTCATTTCACCTCAATCATATTTTGTTTATCAACGACGCAACACGAAAGAGTTATAATGACTAAAGATTTAGAGAAAAAATTACCAAGAAATGCTGCTGTGTTGTTATCACTCAACAATGCAACCTTTGCTATTCAAAAGTCTGTTATAGCCAAAGCCAAAAAGGAGTTTATTATGACTCTAATGGAATGCGCTAAAGCTATTATAAATGGAACGATACCATTGACAACATCTCAGTACAATCAGTTGCAGCGGAACGCGAAGGATATTAGCGCTTTAGTAAGAAGATCAACGTTAGATGATAAGAAAGCTGTATTGCAAAAAGGAGGATTTTTAGGCGCTCTACTAGGACCTATCATCAGCAATATAGTTCCTGGGTTATTTAAAAGTGTGCTAGGAGGAGGGAGAAGATAAAGATGAAAGCCTCAACACGAATGATGCGAAATGAAATGGCAATTTTAGCGCTGGATGAACTGAGTAAGAAAGGAAAAATCGCTATAGTCGAAAAGGCTAACTCAGATTTGTTTCAATCATTGATAGAAAGTGTTAAAAATATTATATTAGGTAATGTTCCTCTTGATTCTGAGCAGTTTATTGAGTTGCAGCGTTACAAGAAGGAACTACATAAACTGAGTGGTAGAGGGACAGTTGATGATAAGCGTAAAATTTTGATTCAGACTGGTAGAGGAAATCTTTTGGATGCTATTATAAACCCTATTGTATCTGTTTTGTCATCAATAAAAAGATGAATCGTCAACCTTTAACATTCTCCAGACGTATTTTTATACTCACTGAAAATGAATACTATAGATTAACGGAAAAAAAGGAGAATAAAACAGTGGTAAAGGAAGAGAAGACCAGACCTCCATTGTATTATAATCCTGTGGAAGCTATAACAGTGAGAAATATGAAGAGAAAGCGGAATGATCTACTGGAAACGGCTTATGATTCTGACTTATCCTCACACGAAAAGTTAGATGAAAATGTTGAAAACCTACGTAGGTATTTGTCTGATGTCAAAAGATCCATTAAGAAAAAGAAGATAGAGTCTATTTCTCCTTTAGCCAATAGCACAGTTATTGATGATAAACCTAATACCCTTTCACCAAATGCTCATAAAGACATTGAGTTAGAATCAGTGAAAATGGATGATGATGATGATGATGATGATGACATCGGGATGGAATTAATAAAAGGGAGGTTGTTTGATACTGAAGACTCAACCCTACTTGGAAATACATTTCTTACTGATGGAGAAGATGAGCATGATAGTGAAAGCGAAAAATTAAAAGAGTTTGAAAAAAAAAGCAACTGAATTAACAACAAAAAAGAGTGATCAAACGATTGCTGTCAGAATGTTGAATAATCTGAGTAAAATTGATAAATTCGACTTGGACAAGAACAGACTGAAAATTGGAGAACATTGGTTGAATCCTAAGACTTCCAAAACTTTACTACGAGACGTTCTAACTGAAGGAGGTAAAATACAATCGGGAAATACCAATTACAGTAGATTTAAAAGCTTGCTAACTGATGAAGGAATCACAACTGTCAGAAAATCCCCGCATCAAACACGTAAGAGTCAGAAGAAAAAGTTGGTCATTCCAGGTATTAATTCATGGACATCGACACGCTAAAAGAGTTGTATTACAATCCTGCATTACATACATCTCTACGAGGAGCTAGAGCTTTACTGAAAGCTCGTAGAAAGCGAGAGGGGAAAAAAGAATCCGTGAATGGTTGAGTGGTGAGGATGCCTACACGTTACATAAAAGAGCTGTAACTAAGTTTAAACGCCGTCCTACAATTGTAGCTGGAATAGGGGAACAGTTACAGGTAGATTTGATGGATGTTCGATCTCGAAAAGAAGAAAATAATAATACAGCATTTTTACTGACTGCTGTTGGTTATCTATCTAGAAAAGGTTGGGCTGTGCCGCTCATCAACAAATCAGGGCAGATAGTGGCAAGAGGATTGAGAAGAATACTAGAAGGGGAAAACTATAAAGCTTTACAATCCGATAAAGGTAAAGAGTTATACAATGTCAATGTAAAGACTCTCCTGGCAGAAAAAAAAATCAAGCGCCTTACAACCGAAAATGAGACGATAAAGGCATCGATGGTGGAACGTTTTAACAGATCTTTAAAAGAAAAGATATATAGATATTTGACATATAAAGATGATGACAGATACATTGATGTTTTACCAGAAATGGTTGATGCATACAACAACACAATTCATGGTGCTATAGGTATGAGACCGAATGATGTGAATTTTCAAAATCAGGAACTTGTATGGAATCGTGTGTATGAAGGAGGTGAACATAGTTTAGCTCAAGAAGCAAAACTAAAGATTGGGGATTATGTGAGAATAAGTAATGCAAGAGGAGCGTTTGAAAGAGGATACACTCTGAATTGGACGATTGAGATTTTTATAATCACTAATGTACTTATTGATGAAAAACCTGTTGTATATAGGGTGAAAGATTTGGCTGAGGAGATGATTGATGGCACCTTTTACGAAAAAGAGTTGCAAAAAGTAAAAAAACCCACGATTTTCAGAATTGAAAAGATATTGGGAAGAAGAATGAGAAGAGGTAAAAGACAGATTCTGGTTAAGTGGTTAGGATACAGAGAAAAGTTCAACGAGTGGGTAGATGAATAGTTTAAAAGGAAAGAACGCTTGATATAATCATCATACGTTGAGAAAATGTCGATGCTGATAACTTTACCCTCAAACTCTAGCGGTGAAGAGTTTCCTGATAATAACAATTCCGAATTTACAGTGAGACTGTATAAATATTTGGTTATCAATGGCGGAAAATGGGAGGTAGCTCTGCTAGATATGTCTTATTCTAATAATTGGAAGAATGTTACCGAAGGGAAAATATATCTAGAAAAGACTAATGTCTCTGGTAAAAGCGAAAAGTCCTTCATCTTAATCGGTAATGGAAGATATGATAGTATGGAGGAGTTGGAGGAGATTATACGAAAGAGAATGAGTGAAATGAATTTAGACTAAAAATTTGCCATCTCCTACAACAAGATCGCCAACACCACTTTACTAACTAACAGCGATCCTGATACTGCCATAAGCTTTTCCAAAGATATAGCATATATTTTTGGATTTGAACCAAAAACTATGTACCCTCATGGTAGATACAATAATATCTCACCCCCTGATATAAATTCCGGTTTAACATCTCTGTATGTTTATTCCAACATTGTTGATAATAGAATGGTAGGAGATACGAATATACCTTTACTGAGAGTAGTTCCGGTTCAAGGAAAGAAGAATAGTGTTGTGTATCAAGAATTTAAAAATCCTAACTATGTTGACGCTTCATCACTAAATAGTGATCTGATTCAAGTACTTATAACGAGTGACGACGGCCAACGAATACCATTTGATGGTGGAAAGGTTGTGTTGAGGGTTCACTTTAGAGAGAAAGTATTATAATGAGTTTGGTGAGATACACCCCTGAGGACTCAAAAGATTTTTTTGATGAGTACTACAAGATGCAAGCTTGAAATGGAATTGGAGTGTATAGTGGACGGGGCGGGTGATGCCTAATATGAGAGGAAATGGACTTGGTAGTATTTTTTCAAGTATACTTAAATCCGCAGCACCAATGCTGAAAAGAGGAGCAAATAGTTTGGGGAAAAGAGCAGTCTGTAGGTGAAAATGTAGCGCGTGATGTCATCGATGGACAAAGCTTTGCAGCATCAGCAAAGAAGAGGGGGTTGGCAGAGTTGAATGATCTGGGGGGAGATGTGCTCAATGCAGTCCGTCTAGATAATATGAAAAGGAGAAAAACAAAAGGTGGAAAGAAGAGAAGAGGTGTTGGTAAACGTGGCATATTTTAATAGTAGCAGAATCCGCTATAAAGACAGCAGAGCTTGATAACTATATTCATTAAGCAGTAACACCTCAAGCAATCATCATTTGCAAAAGATGGCTAGCCTAAATGGAACAACAGGTAATAAGTTGGAAGGTTCTTCCTACAACATAAATCTAACAGTGGATGTATTTGCTACGGAACCAACAAACATATCAGTAGAGAGATCGGAATACGTTGTCATCAGGCCTGATAGGTTAGATCCTTACGGTAGTATTGAGTTAACCTTGTCAGGAAGCACTGAACATTACACAGATCTCTACAACTCGTTTCTGCAAGTTGAAGCCACAGTTGTTCAAGATGATGGAAGCGATATTACAGGTAATGATGATGATGCAGTTGTGTGGATGGGGGACTCAATGCATACATTATTCAGCGAGTTGAAAATGTCGATAGAAGGAACCACTGTTGAATACGCTAACAACTACGGTTTACGCTCCTACTTTTCACAACTACTCGAAAACAGTGCAGAAAGAAAGAAATATCAAGGTAAGATGGAAGGATGGCTATATGATGATTCAACTAGCAAAGACGCTGCTGATCATAAAACCGCAGATAAGAAAAAGAGGAGAGCTCTAATCATAGGTGGAAAGACTCTAGAATTAACTGGAAAACCTCATCTTGCATTATTTCAGCAGAAACAACTAATAATTCCAGGTCCTAGTATGCAGCTGGAGTTTGAGCGTGCCTCCGGCAAACTAGCTTTGTTTGCTGCGAATGAGGTGCCTGCAGGAGGAGCAAAGATTAGAATTGATAAATTTGAACTTCATCTTTGTAAAGTTAAGGTGAATCCTACAATACAAAACTCCCAACTCAGTTTGGCGTTGGAAGGTCACAACTACATTTATCCAACTGATCGAAAACGGATAAAACTATATGGAATTCGTGCTGGGGTTGCGCAGATTGACATCACTTTGGAAGAAAACAAACAAAAACCTAAACAGATCTATTTAGGTTTAGTTGATCACAATGCAATGAACGGACGTTTTGCCTTGAATCCATATAGAATGACACACGCTAATGTTGATAGTATTGTATTGAGAGTTGGTGATTGTCCGATTGGAAGAAGATTTGAGCCAAATTATGCTAGAGGGGTTTTTGGAAGAGAATATCATCAGTTTCTACACGCTACCGGAACTTTGCTTGAAGGTGATAGTCTCGGTATTACGAAAGAACAATACCTTGATGGTACTACACTTTATGGATTTGATTTGACAGGTGATTTTCTTAAAGAAGGATTTCACTCTATGAAAAATGTCACAACAAGTGTGGAAATTCGTTTTAGCACTAACACGACTGATGGATTATCCTTGGTAGCATACTTTGTAAAAGACGGTGTGCTGGAGATGGATAGCATTCTTCAATTAACTATCGGGGGAGACGCAGTGCTTTAAACAGAAAGTTAGAGATGAATACCATGCAAATTCGTTCGATCTTATCTTCAGACGTTTTATATCAAAGCGTAGGGATTCATGTTGGAGCTAGAGAACAGTTTTGGAAGCAAATTTGCAATTTTCCAAGAGGATGTTTCGTACTCAACACCCATTATTCTCACCAACCTGGAGAGCATTGGTTGGCTGTGTACGCTAATGATTCAGAGGTGGATTTTTTTGACTCATTTGGGCGTTCTGTTTCCTTTTATCCAGATGTAAATGAAATACTAAGTATTCATGGAGGATATGAAACAATACAAAGTAATGAAACACAACTACAAAATTTTTTTGTCAACTGTATGTGGTGATTATTGTGTATACTTTTGTTTACTGAGAAGTAGAGGATGGAGTATGGATGAAATTGTTAGAAGTTTACGAGACATAGGAGATAGTGAGATGAGAGATCACTCAATACGGAGATTTATCATACAGACCTATCCCCAGCGGGCAAAGACACATTGAAACAATGTTGAAACTATGTTGAATGCGACGGAGAAACTACGTAGAATTTGGGGCTAAAAGTGAAACGAGATTCAACGTTGAAAATTAGCATGTGAAAAAACGTTGATTTGAGGGAGAAACAATGTTGAATCAACGTTGAAAACGCCGAGAATTTAGGGTGATATATGGTTGAAAAGTATGTTGATTTGATGGAAAAACAACATTGAATCAACCCCAGGAAAGCAGAGATATTTCGATGAAATTTGGTTTGAGAACTGACGTTGATTCAAAGAAGAAACAACATTGAATCAACGTTGAAAAAGCCGAGATTTTGCGGTGATATGTGGTTGAAAAAAATGCGTTGATTTGATGGAGAAACACTGTTGAATCAACTCCAACAAAGCAGAGATATATTGTTGATATTTGGTTAACAAACACACGTTGATTCAAAGAAGAAACAGCATTGAGTCAACGTTGAAAAAGCTGAGAATTTGCGGTGATATATGGTTGGAGAAAATACGTTGATTTGATTGAGAAGCACTGTTGAATCAACTCCAGCAAAGCAGAGATATACCGTTGATATTTGGTAAATGAACAGACGTTGATTCAAAGAAAAAACAGCACTGAATTAGCACCCGAAAAGTAAAGAAAAGTTGGTGAAACGTGGTTGAAGACCATTGGTCATAGGTTGAAACAATGTTTATTCACTATCAATAAAGCAACGAAGTCACAGTGATTTATGGTTGAAAAACAGGTGTGGATTCAATGGTGGAACAATGTTGAATCCATAGCAAAAATACGGATATGTTACATTGAATGATGTTAGAAAAACAGCAACATTAGAAGGTAGAAACAAAATTGGATTTTACACAAAACAAACAAAAAAAACATATTAAGTTATGGTGGAACAAGAGAGGTCAATAATATGTACCAACAATGTTGAATCAATGCCAGAGAAGCATAGAAATTACATATAGTTCATTTTATTCAATCCAGTATCATTTAAAGTATCTTTCAACTTTTTTTTCCAACATTAAAGTTGAACTAGCATAGAATGAGTCACAGATTTCAAGCAGTTAAAATCTTGCGTTGGCATATTATCTCATAAAAATATACAACACAACATTCTTTTTCAATTCATAAATCCCTGTTGATAATTCATATTCGCTATTGTGTAGTAGATTGCTATCCCTATATATAAAGTGTTCTTATTCAAGGTATATGTAGAATTTAAAAAAGCGTTGAAATTCAGATATGTAAATTAAATTAATGAATTGCCAGTGGTTGTGAAAGAAAATGTAATGAGTCCAAAGTTCAGCTGCTGAAGCATCTGTCAGATATGTTGGCTCTAGATGAAACTTTTCATTTGAACCTGTAAAAAAATAAAATTAATTGTAGTTTAAATAGTGAATAACTTTACTTTTTGAGGCAATTTACAATTATCATGATCCATGGCCCTCCATGGTTGTTTGTTTGTATCTAGTTGAGCAACAAACTACTAATTGATTCTAAACTGTAGATTGCACAGGTATAAATATACACAATACAAAACTGATAGTTGGTTTCTGAGTATCTTTTTCATGTAAAAGAAACCAAGCTACTTGTCACGTGTTTTGTTTAGATTGCGTACCAAATATTCAATGAAGCCTAAAGAACAAAATTTGTTAACACAATATTTGTAACTTCCCAAAAATTTAAACGCTTGTGGTCGGGAGATATTGTTACTTACCATTGTATGGAATTTGGATAGAATCAAGCTCACTTCTCCTGGAACTGGAATTTTGCGCAGCATCTACAATTAAATCAAAACATCCTGTCATTCGATTTTATCTTGGAGGAAATGAGAAACCAGCAATAAAACCTCTGACACCAGAAATGAATATAAATAGTTGCATATTCTCAAACTCATTATTGTTATTGTACAAAAAAATGTTCTGAACAGTGCCGATATATATATTTAGATTATCTACTATCTCACACTTTGGCCAACATTAACCATATCCCAGCTCAAGTGGCATCTGATTTTAGTGATGTGCACCACAAGTGCAGCTATAATTGCTTTAAATTTTACTCAAACCTTAGCCAATTTGATGGCACCGAACTTCAATAGCATTACACAACAGCATCATTTAGAGAACAAAGGAGAAAGTCTTGTCTCAAGGATAGATTTTGGGTTCCTTTGTCTATTTAAATGCCAGTTCATTATCTGTGGCAGAGAAGTTATGTAAATATACTGGATGGTTACACAACAGCTAACAACTTTAGTCAACTTCAACTAAATATTGAATGAAACTGTCTCTCAATTCCTTTTGGTAAAGTGCAAACTAGATTCAACCTATCAAATAGAGGACAAGTTAATGTCCAAACTTCTACACTGACAACAGCAATTCCAATCATAGAGTAATACTTAGACTAAAAAATTGGACATTAGACCATCTGTGATAACAAACTAATGCTGCAACTTTTCAGCAAGTACTAGAGTTTTGAACGGAAAAATTTTTAGACCCAAAGCGCACAAATGCAACCAGTTTTAATAGTTTCAAGAAAAATAAGCATTTTGAAGCGGTTTTTTTACCTGCTCAGCAATCAATCACAGTTTTTTTTATATAACTTTTACCAACAAGCGATGCTCTACTTTACATACACTATTGAAAGCTTTGATGAGTCAAAATTTACAAAGTTACGTTGTTCGTTAAAAGGAGTCTATTGGTTTGTCGAGTTCGGAAGTCAAGAACGAAAAAACTGCAATTTCAGCAATGATCATTTGCTAAAATGTTGCAAGTGACAGAAAAAGTGACTACACATTTGTGATTGACAAAATTTACTTGAAAGCAAATGTTGTGATGAGACTCCACATGGAAAACTAGTGTAACCACCTAAGCAGAAGAGTTAAGCAAACATTTAAATTCAATCAACAAATAATTGTACATTTATGGTTTGTCCATTCTGTGTTGTAAATACTCAACCAACTATGACCAACAAAATTTAGCTACCAAAACAACTTCGACATGTTTTTTTCATCTATCCAATATGACAACATGTTTGTTAATGGTAGGTAAAGATAAAATAGTAACACTTATTTATGCCAATAAATTTCAACTTCCCAGCAATAATAGGCTTGCTAGTGTTGTTACTGAAGCAGGCAGTGACAAATTTGCTTACTTTGATTTGTTTTAATGGATCAGTAATGGTAGCTCTTGAGTATAGCTCGTTGATAGGAGTTCCGGTCGAAAATAATTTTCAATTGAGCATTCCCTAAAATGCAACCAACACTTTCTTCAGATCTGCTATTGTTAAAAAACACCAATTAATAGCAATGCACAAAATGATCTACATACAAGTTTAAATGAAATTGTGGGCGGGCCTAGGATATCCAGTAGACTTTGATTGGTTAACGTTGTTACCATGACTATTTTCCATGTCTAAACAATGCTGTGCTGGGGTGAAATAGCATAAGTATGAAGGTGTCCATGAGTGTTTGTGAGCAATGTGATTAGCTCAATCCTCACTTATTTCTCCATGGTTTGCAAGCATACAATCGACAAAGTTGTAAAATAGCCAACATTGAATCAACGCTGAACTTGCATGGTACAACTGATGTTGAATGTATTGGTCTGTTTCACAATCCCAACAAAGTTGAGCAAAAACAGTTGACCGGTTGGCTAATCCTCAAACTTGCTTTGACCTGAACTTTAGTATTGTTCCCACAAACACACTTCTAACCACTACTGTTGCTCAAAAGTTTCCACATAGTACAACTGATCGGTTTGACTGGTTGAAAAACCAAAGTTGAATCCACCCTGAAACCAATTTGGAAAAGATGTGGATAGTTCAATTACATTGCAATCCAAACAATCAAACAGCTGTTTTTCCAAATCGTTGTCTCTCCGTGGTCTCAACGTAATACAATCAACAGTTTTGAGAGGTCAAAGAACAAACAGTGAATCAATATTGGAACTAGGTTAAAAAATGAGGTTGAGTGTTAAACTAAAACTCACCTTAAACTTTGAAATGGTTTCCCTAAGCACGTATATCACTTATGGGATCTATCCATAGTTTCAACGTAGCGAAATCAACCACTTTGATTGATCCAAATGCAAAGGTTGAACCAACGTTGGAACAGCATTGAAACAATGATTGAGAGATGAGGTAGAATTTTGACCCAAAAGTGAATTCAGTTTCACCAAAGACAAAATGTCAAACACTTAGGTTGAACATTAACCATTCCTTAACTTTGTTTCAACCTAAGCTTCAGCATTATGCCCATGAACATCAATTTGATCTTTGTTGTTTCTCCATAGTTTCAACATCATGGAATCAACTAGCTCGCTCAGATGAAAAACCAAAGTTGAATCAACTTTGAAACGAAGTTGAAAAAAGGTTGTTGATTTCTCATCTAAATTTCAACCCCAACTTTAAACTGCATTCCATGTCCATATAGTTAATTTATGTTGCCTCTTCACAGTTTCAACATAGTACATTCAACAATTTTAAATGATCTAAAAGCAAACATTGAACCAACGTTGAAACAAAGTTGAAAAGTGGCAATGAAAGTTTAACCAAAGTTCAACTTTGCTTCAACGTTGAAACAAGGTTGAAAAGTGAGGTGAAATGTTCAACGGAAATTCAACTCTAAATCAACGTTGAATTAAGGTAGACGTCGGTCGATTGCCCGCTGGGTCCTAACTTCGAGTTCATAGAAGATAATACAGTAGAAGGAATAGATGGTGTACATATACAAGGAACTAATTTACTAAGTAAATTGTTAAAATAAATTATTATAATTGATTTTTATTTGATATAACAAATAAAATGAATAAAATACAACTTATCTCATTATTTGTGCTAAACACTACAGAACCTATAAAAACTATTATTTTGTAATGTTTCAAGCAAGAAGTAAATAAGATCTTCTCATTTTCTTCATCAGGAGCGCTCTTTAGTTATATCTAAAAGACATAGTAACTAATGACTCTATCATACATAGTTATAAGAATTATTTTTACAAAAATACTTCGAATCTTTCTTCAAATAGATATGAAACTTACCATCATAGAAGACGAGTCACGTCCTTTGTGTTATCGATTAACACTCCGATACGCTGTTCTGGACAGTTCCCTTTTTCGTTTTCATCAAAGTAGGAGAGACAGGTGTGTTGCAGCGAAGCATCAAACAGTTCTGAGGCTTGAATGAAAGCTTGAAGAGCTGAGAGTAGAATGATGTCGTAGGAAATCATGTTGTTCGTATTTTGTTTTAGTCCTTTGAATACGATTACACCGCTTTTTTCCGCCACCACAGATGAAGCTATTTGAGCAGGGATGCTAAGATCTCCAATCAATAGCTCTCCTTTCACCATACATCTGTAATTAGCCACTATAATATCAGCAGTCTTGTTCCAACGAGTATCACATTTTCTTAGCATTCCAGGATTCTCATAAGCTATAACACTTCCTGTCGGAAAATCGTGTAGGTGAGCAACACTGAAATAAGCCTGTATTTGTCTCAAACTCTTGCCGTACAATGAGTTGAATGGATCGTTGATCTTTCGATTACATCCTTGAGATTCAACGGTACGAAAAATCGCATCTCCTGTCTTTCCTTCTCCCGTATAAATTAAAACAATTGGACGTGTTTGCTTAGCTTTATTAACAAGCAGTCCTATTTCGGTTGAAACATCGCTCTTCACCCGAGTTATCTTTTTATCCTTTTGGTAGTTGTAAACGATGGTGCACTTTGATTCATCACGAAAATCAACAGACAACACCTCCATAACTGTTGATACTGGTAGTTCGCAGATTTCCATGGATTCTTCAAGTTTTTCTAGACTATCTGGAGAGAGAGAGTTTATTAACCCGGCGCTCTTGTAGATGAGAGTGGTTAGTTCATTACTTCCAGCATCTTGAAAGGATGTTCTGGTGTGACGAAAAAGCGTTTCGTCTCCAACATCCGTCAAAACTAGTTTTTTGCACTTCGAGCCAGTTTCATTATCATCTTTTGTCAAATCAATAAAAGATCGTTTCCTCATTGATGTTCTTTTTGAAGGTAGCTTGTTAGTAGGAGATGTGAATGAAGTGAAATCTTGTTGGGATTCTGGTTCATCAACCACCAACTGACTTTCTGGCATGTCAAAGTTAGGAGAAGGAAATGGGGAAAAGGTTTGCTGGGGTTCTGCTTCTTCATTCATCGGTTGACTTCCTTCGTCTTGAGTATTCATTCTAAAAAACAAAACGTTTTGTTTAATTTTTCGTAATTAATTTTAAAAGATCATAAAGATCATAAGCCTTCAGCTAGTTGTGTTAGCTAACAGAAAATAAATATTTTTACTCTTACCTTTATAAAGAAGGTGAGCTCCTAGTAGTTGCAACAGAAGGTTTAGTAGATGTTGCTCTTCCGCTAGCTGTTGTAGAACTCGATGCTTTCTGTGTGAAAATAGTGGCTCTTAAATAGGTAAAGTTGCGCTGATTAAATCCTATGAATACCAACCTTCTTTATAATATAACTATGAATCAGCATTTTGTCCACGCGAAAACCAATGCTTTCGCGGGAATAAACAATTTATTTTCACGCGAATGGAAACCGTTGCTTTCGCGGGAATAAAAAATTTAATTTCACGCGAAAACAAACCAATGCTTTCGCGGAAATAAATACTTTGTTTTCACGCGAATGGAAAGTGTTGCTTTCGCGGGAATAAACATTTGATTTTCACGCGAATACAAACCAATACTTTCGCGGGAAAAACTAATTTATTTTCACGCGAATGAACACCGTTGCTTTCGCGGGAATAAACAATTTATTTTCACGCGAATGGAAACCGTTGCTCTCGCGGGAACAAACATTTTATTTTCACCCAAATATAAACCAATGCTTTCGCGGGAATAAATAATTTATTTTCACGCGAATGGAAACCGTTGCTTTTGCGGGAATAAACATTTTATTTTCACGCGAATACAAACCAATGTTTTCGCGGGAATAAATAATTTATTTTCACGCGAATAGAAACCGTTGCTTTCGCGGAAATAAATAATTTATTTTCACGCGAATAGAAACCGTTGCTTTCGCGGGAACAACTAATTTATTTTCACGCGAATGGAAACTGTTGCTTTCGCCGGAAAAAACGTTTCATTTTCACGCGAATACAAACCAATGCTTTCGCGGGAATAAATACTTTATTTTCACGCGAATGGAAACCGTTGCTTTCGCGGGAATAAACATTTTATTTTCACGCGAATGCAAACCAATGCTTCCGCGGGAATAAATACTTTATTTTCACGCGAATGGAAACCGTTGCTTTCGCAGGAATAAAAAATTTATTTTCACGCGAATGAAGCAGGAATATTTCACGCGAATAACACTATTCTGATAGAGTTTTCGCGTGAGTGTTTTGTTGGTTATAAGCTAAATGAGTAGGAGTGTCTTATAGTATATAAGAACAACTCTCTCTACATAGAAATCATTTTCTTCAGCAATAATCTCAGGAGCATCAACTACTACAACTGATAATAACCTCAGGAGCATCAACTACTACAACTGATTTCTTGGTGATAAGGTAAGAATTAATAGAAAAACTATTTTAATCGAAGCTAAAATGTAATTATTTTACAACACTGTTTAATCATCCTATACTAACACATAACTTTTTTATTTTAGTTCATTATGAGTTTAAAGCCATATACAATAACAGACTTCCTCCCAGAGATTTATCACCAGTATATCAAAAAGAATGTAGCCGTGCAGGGAATTGCGAAATATCCATTAACATTGCAAGCTGCGTTATTCTGTATAACGCAGCATTTGCTAATTTTAGCATCTTTATACGGAGAGCTACCCATACAGTACCAACCACATTCATTACACCAGAATGCTGACAATCAGGAAACATTATTAAAACTAACAATTCAAAACAATTTTGAGACAGTTTTGAAAATGTCTAAAATCGTGAATACTAACCATTTTTTAAAAAAATTAAGAGAAAGGTATGGGATCAAGATCTCACCCAAAGATTAGTTAAAGCCCAATGGAGTGAAGAATTAATGCTCAAGTTTAAGCCTATTATTTTACGTTATATTCAAACAGGTGAATGTTTATATTCATCTATTACTTCGTTTGAAGTTATGTTATGGCTTTTTCAAGAATATAAACTTTAATATATACAATCATACAATATTTAATTTCTATTCAATGTACATAAATATATATATATAGCTATCGAAAAAATTATCGAAACTTAAATGCCATACATTCAAAATTTT
>CALYOO010000457.1:0-31000 GCA_945261195.1 Cryptosula pallasiana
TAAGCAATAAACATTAATGATTCACCATACCGGAGCAGGGTATTTACTACCTCGACCCTGCATCATTTCATACCGAAACAGGGTGTTTACTACCCCGACCCTGGGTAGCTTTCCCGGGTCAGTAACAAGATTGCTGCCATAGCTTGAGAGACCAAACTTAGCACTAGAACCTCAAGAGACCACCTCCCAAGGCTGGTTATCACTAAATAACAAGAAACATAGACCAAAGGCTGGTAAAGACTCAGGAACTATCAGGGAATATATTAACCTATCCCTGACCAAGCTAGCCATGAATTCCACCCCCTACTTCTGGGCGCCAGTGTACTTTAAACTAGATCATAATGATCTTATTGGACAATAGATTTTACTGTATGTTATACTACTTCTTGTGATGCTTCCTGTTCATGCTGGAAAATTTCCGTTAATGCTTCATGTAACTCTGCCTATAAAAAAGCAGAGACTTTTTGATATTCTTTGCATTACTGGCATGACATGAGCAGCTCTCTTGTCCCTGCATCGGTTTGGCACCATGTATTTGGATATGAATATAGGTTATTATTATACACTACTTGAAAGCTCTGAGTGTGTATGTCTGAACCAAGGGCTCGTTACCGTTGTTAAAGTTGATTGCTTACTTTACAACGCCCTGTGTGCCATCCCAGCATGCGGTCACCTCTGAGTGGAGGTAGACTGCTGATTGTCAGGCCTCTAGTGGCTGACGGGATAGTTGCGGCTGCACAGACTGAGTGTCTACAGCACAACCCCCTAGCGGAAGCTAGTGTGACATAAAACTCCGCTACAAATGCTCATTATTTTGACTTGGTTGCTTGCTGTGATTAATAAAATAGCTATCTGCGCATTTTTTTCTGTTGTTAAGTGTTTTGTAGTTTGGCTGCTGTATTCCATTTACCCTAATAAGTAGCTGTAGCCAGTGCATGCAGTAAGTACTAGTGTGTTGTCTAAGGACAGTGGATTCTGGGAAGCACTAGCTGGGCAAGCTCATGCTTGTCTTTTTGATAGCATTGAGTTGCAGCAGGCGAGCTGCAAAAAATACGAGTCAAGATCCTGAACTCCTTGTAGCTGATCCAAAGTCAACTCTATTCCTCATGAACTCTTGTTATTGAAAGCTTATGGTGATCTTCCTTTATGTCATGTATCTATTTGTTTGAATGTTGGTGGTTAGCCAGTCTATATTGTGCCAGACTGTGCATGTCATTTTCATTATATTCTGCCACTTGTTTTTATCAAATCATATGACTGTATTTCAATCGAAATTTAAACTGCATAGTTCTACATGTATATAAATAGAAATACTTTTTGTCCAGTGTGCAGACCTGTTTGTGCGCTTGTGAGAGAGACACCTCCTGCAGGCTTTTGTGATATTCATAAAATAGAATGCTAAAAAGTTTTACTTCTGTGTGTGTCAAGTTTGGCAGGTTGCTGGCTGCCAGTCAAACTCGGAGTGTAGGGTATACATGAGTAGCCAGGAAAGGAGCCATAACTACCGCCCCGGTAGCGTTCCCGACCCGGTACTGCTGTCATAGTTACTACAGTGTGTATCTGCGTGCAAGTAGATATAACAGGCTACCAAGCTGTTAGAGCGCTCAGCACAGTCAACTCTATATGTAGTGTTCGGTGAAGGTACACAACAACTGTGTTACACAAAAAACCTTTACACTGTGTCATTTAAATTTATATGGAGTACTGATTTTCACCATACAATATCTTGTCTGGCAAGGGTCCATATATATTTTTGAGGAACTTGTTGGCTGAAATGCATGTAGAAAGCCGACTGCAGGAGAAAAAAACCCACACACTTCCTGTGTTACTCAATTTACATTAGACAGGTTTGGGCATGTTCAAGTGACACTACCTAGATTATTCCTAGCAGAGACCAGTGCTAGATAAAAGACAAGCTGGTCCCACTGAGTAGAGTAGAAGAATCATACTAGTATGTGGTTGGATAGTGAGCTAATATAATTATGTGATTGGACAATAAGATAAATGGATGAGCGCCCACTAGACAATGATTGGGGGCACATTATATGATATCTTGTGTATACCTTATAGAATACTATGTCGTGACCCAGTGTCATCAGATTATGATAAACTTATGACCTCTCTTTTGCTTTGTTCTGCAAGGAGTTCCAGCTGATACTTCTGGTATAAGTCTTTCCAGCAATAAATTAGGCAGGAGTGCACACAGGGTTGGCGTGAACTAACACCGACATAACATTGCTCAGCAATTCAATGAAAAAAACATCAGTTGTGTCGAAGTAATAACAAGCAATTTTACTACAATGGTGGCAGGGGTGGGATCAAATACAACGCCCAAACAGACACAACTGAAGGAGATGACTTCCACGCTACCAGACGAGAAGGAGCTGTCGAGTCTGTCGTTTTAATGCAGACATAGTCGCCATTCTGTGCCGGATTGATAATTTTAATGAAGACTTTATCATCAGTTGTTGCAGAGTCTGTCTTTGTAATGCAAACCCTGTCATCGCCCAGTGCAGGGTCGGTTGCTCAACACAGACCCCGTCACCATCCGTACACAAGGTTTAGGGTCAGTTGCAAACCCCGTCGTCATACAGTGCAGGGTCGGTCACTCAAAGCAGACCCGGTCATCACCCACAGACCCTGTCATCACCAATGGCTGCTATAGAGACGCTAACCAAGGCGCTACAAGGTGTGATACCACCCCAACAGGCAGCAGGCTTAAACCAGTTCAAGACACCTAAGGTTGATGGAGCCGGGTATAAGAAGCGATTCATAGGTGGACTCGTCGAGGTTGTTGAGGCAAATAACTGGGGCTAGGGCAAAGCACTCTTGGACTTAGGTCAACCCAAGAAAATATTGAAATCAGCCTCCCCACCCAGTATTAGCCAAGTACACCCCCTGCCACCCCCCAGCTTCCCCTACCCATGGTACCCCCTCAGACCACTTCTACTTTGCCCCTGCCAAGAGACCCTTTTATGATACTGTTGCCCCTGTTGCAGGAGAAGATAACTGACCGGCCGAAACCACAGGACACCCGCACGACTCATATAATCCACCCATGCTGTTGCTTCCCCATGGGTGACCTTGAGGGACGAGCTTACCCCTACTTTTGGTCCAGATGACAAGCGTAATCCAGCCCGCTGAAGAATTTTGCTTTGGGTGAGGTAGAGCACCGGGGAAAAAACTCAGCGACCCATACAAAGGGCCGACAACCTGCAACTTCATGAATGTTGATATCAATCCAAGAACAGCAGACAGTTGACTAGCCATGATACACAGCATTATGTGAGGCACTTTTGCCACTGTAAGTTCATGAGTGAGGGTCGGGTCGTGGTTTATAGCCATCAGAGTAAACTAGACGACGTAATAAAGGCGGAAATGATCTAGGCGGTAGACCAAAACTCTACAGCAGGTTCTGTGATTGCACCAAGTGGAAGAAACCACCACATTTTAGAAGAAATAAACCCATCCAAGTGGGTAAATTTAAGGCCTTTCCAGTCTGACCTGCTAAACGTATACATCCCATTGTGGCCGACCCTCCTACCTGTAATGTCGCCTCGTCCAGCATTTCCGGGTTGATGTCTGTGCCGCTGTCGAGTTACAGCGTAGCAAAGAGACCAGCCCGTGCCACAGTTCTACCCCCTCCAGCCTCCCACTCACGCAGAAGTCATGACCCCTCCCCTCCAGTCTGTGCACCCTCCCTTGCCAGTACACCACTTTATCCACAGCCATCTGACAGCTTCCTGGAAAACAGAGAAGGAGCAGCAAGGGCCATAGACAAAATCATCAATGAGCTGGAAGTAGACCAAAGAGCTATACGCCACGCTTTGCTAGGCAGGCACACCCTTCCAACAGCCAAGCAAGATGTAAAGTTAGAATAACAAGTAGTGGGAATCGAGACTGCCTCCATCCAACAGTTGGCTATTCAAGTCAGGGGAAATATCCTTGCTGACATTTAGGCAGTTAGTCTATGATGACATGATTTACCTGTTATTCATATTTCCAAATATAAGTAAATTCACCTTGGTGAGGTGCACCAAGCAATTACATGTTTTTTTAATTGGAGACTACATCGCTAATGCAGCGGAGTGTGTGGGAGATTTATACAATGCTTAGTTGATTACGGCCCTCTTTCCCATGACCCCCACAACCCCCTACAACCCCTTGCCCTGCATATAGAAAGAGTGTGACATGAAGGGCTTTAATCAAAACTAGCACTGACTGCAATGTTCAGCTGTATAGTCTAACTATGCAATATATCAGGATCGACATAGTGTAATATATGAAAAGAAGCCGCCTATATCCAGTTTTTAAAAATGCAGACAAATTAAGTGGCAGAAATCTCCTTGGTGACTAAGTTCAAATAAATAACAGGTGTACAAGTGATAAAAATATGGATAATGATTGGGCGTAGAGTCCGACAAATTCAGTGCACAAAAAACATAGCGAGCAACAAACTTAGTGCACAACAAACAAAGTGCACAACAAACATAGTGTACAACAAACATAGTGCACAACAAACCTAGTGTACAACAAACCTAGTGTACAAAAAACAAAGCTTACAACAAACATAGCGCACAACAAACATAGTGTGAAACAAACATAGTGCACAACAAACAGTGCACAACAAACACAGTGCACAACAAACATAGTGTACAACAAGCATAGTGCACAACAAACACAGTGCACAACAAACATAGTGCACAACGAACATAGTGTACAACAAACACCATGTACAACAAAAACTGTGTACAACAAACATGGCGCGCAACAAACAAGGGCACAACAAATAGAATACTCCAAAAGCGCAGTGCACAACAAAATGAAGTACAAACAAACCAAGTACACAACAAACAAACAGCACAAGAAACATAGTGTACCACAAACACGATATAAAACCAGCACAATATTCAACTAGCATCATCTCAAAAACTAAATCGAAGCTTAACTAACGCCATGTTTAAGTAACATGATGACCAACAAACATCACGTAAAATTCAGTTAATATACAAAGAGTCTAATGCACATCCTAAGTAACAAAGAAACAACACAAAGCACAACTAACGTAGCGTAAAACTAACATCATGTTATATTGTTACCAATACTAAACTCACCCGACGGTTTTAACTCGGTCTGTTCTCTAAAACAACACAATGCATTTGTATTAAGGATTGTTTTATCACATGACAGTGTAGTAACATGCTGCTGTACAATTTAACTGCGAAATGGTCAAGCTGAGTTAGAGGTAAGGGAAGGAGAAGAGCAGAGGAGCGGGCAGGGGAGGGTAGTACGCCTCGGGGTAAAAAAAAACATGCATATGAAAAAGTTTCAAGCAGAGTAAACCTACCACCAGATCAACTGTACAACATACGACCATTCAGAAAACTTAATACTGTGGTGGGGCAGAATCAATAGCTGAGTGTCTGTGGTCCAAGCAACTCTTTTTTTTGTCGGCAAACATAAATCTATATCAATCTGACGGCATGCTGCCACCAGTTAGCTTCCTCCCAGAGGTAACAACAGGGCTGTTTACACAAAGTCAGACGCGGATGAGTATATTCAACTCCACAACTGATACAGACCCATCGGCTCAGTGGCATAACTCAGTGTTTTAGAGGAACGTGCCTTTGTTTTTTGCAAAAAGTATGAGTAGGTTAAAGTCACATTTAAAGACTGATTAGAAATTGTGCAGGCTCTGCCTTTTATAGGCGGAGCAACGTAAGCATAGTGTGGCAATAACCAATAGCACAATTGTAGAAAATATGAGATAAAGTTTATGGGCCTAAACATAAGTAGTGCCGAAAAGTAGTGAGCTGTATACTCCTTAAACAGTCCTTTGGCGTTTACAAAATTGAATATTTTTTCAAAGAGCTAACAACCGATTTCAAATTATTTATAATTAGTTGTACTTATAGAGTATTAGGGCTATAGAGAACGTATCCTCCAGTACTCTTTTAATAGGTTTGTTTTCCCGCAACTGCAATCTGAGAGGCAACAATTAGGTTCTAATTTTTTAAATGTATACAGGCAGTAACATTATGAAACTATCCTCCGAAACTTAGTTGCTTTGCTCTCTAAAGTATGCACAGACTTTGATGTTGATACATTGACAAACTTGTGATTTTTATTCGAGACAATATGATTATATTGCAATCGATTATTTGTTATTTGCTATTTACTGTATTTAGGTAGTACAGGTGTTACAGAGAAGGTATCCTCCAAGACTCTTTCGATATGTTTGTTTTCTCACAACTGCAATTTGGGAGGTAACAATTAACTTCTGACCATTCAATTATATTAACTGTAAGTAGGTAGTAACACTACGGAATTGTAATCCAAAACGTAGTTCATTTGATTGCTCAAATCTGCACATCTTTGGCATTGATATGTTAGCTAAATTGTGATTCTATTCAAAAGGATGTAATTAGATTCGAACTAATTTTTATTCAGCATTTAATAGTGTTTTCTTTATTTGCAGGTTCGCACAAGTATTTATGAAACTAATGGCTAGAAATATTTCATTAACCTGTCATCACAAAACAGAACTTACAAGAAATAAGCGGGTTATTATAAGTTACAATTTCAGTGTAGTATAATATAATTTGTGAACTTTGAAATTCAATAGAATTTTTTTTAATTTTAGGAGAGAGAATGGACATAGAAAATAATAATGATGTAGAAACAGCTGAATAAGCATTGGCTTGTGATAAATGGCATAGCAATGAAAATTCCAGATGGCGAATATAATTTTGAGATGGAAATTTAACTTTTGAATGATTGTGAAGAGAAATAATTTGCATCGCAAGTTTCACCATTCCCTGCAAAATACTAAAACTCTCAGTGATTGTTGAGTTTTTAAATAATTAATAAGCGTTTTGGGGTGAAACTTTTTTACCATTCTGTACAGAGTGTACGACTCACAGCAAATTTATTACGAATTATCATTGTTTGCTTTTTTTTGCAGACAAGACTCAGATTATCACTTGATAAATGTGGACAAGAGAGACAGAGCTCAAGTTGATATGAAATGGTTTAAATAAACTTTTGTTTGTTTTCGAACACCGGATGAGCCAGTTATCAGATAGAAATGGGCGTGGAAGGCATGGACCTGATTGTGAAAGTTGCTGTTGAAGAAAATGAGCAGGGTCCATCGATGGAAAATGAAGAAAGTGAAAGATTGAGGATTAAAAAAGGAGATGATAAATAATGATGATTAAGATGAAGATGATGATGACGAAAAAGATGGGAAAGCCTAAGGAGGTAGCCAGGAGTTGGAATACCTAGTCGAATTTCATCTTTAGGTACTGTCGATGATAGCCAACCTCCAACTTTTCATGATGAAGAATGGAATAAGCTGATAGCAAAATAACCGGCTTCCATGAAAACCAAACAAAGACTGGGTGAAGTCACAGATGTTTCAAACATTAGGTTTTGAGACGGAATTTTGAGAAACCAAGAGGATTTCTACCAAAGTAACTATCACACATTTGGAACGTGGGAGCTGTTGAAAAAATATTGGAGACACTTGCGTTCAAGAGCAAAAGTCAACTGCAGCGTAGGTTGGATCATGGAAACCAAAACAATGGGGAACTCCACTATTTTCACTCATCATCCAACAACCCCACCGTTTATCCGAGATAGAATCCTCTGACACACAAAAGTCAAGTACATTGACGATGTCAGAGAAGCTTTATTCGGCATCAGAGGAAAAAAAATTGTTTCTATAGAGGAGATATCAAAGAATTTTTTTCCAAATCGTAAAGGCTAAAAATTGATACACCTCAAAACCTAATGAACGCCAATTCAAAAACTAAAATGTTCTTAAAGTTTATCAATTTAATCATTATGGTATTCGTTTCACATGAGTATGAATGTTTCAGTGCATTTGCGTTTTTTTTTGTACTGCAATTAGTCAAGCTAAAATGTTGCAGTTTCGCTTTATTCGCTTTATAGACAAATTATTTGTAGTTTCCTATAATAACCTATCAGTTAACCTAAACCATAGTGACAACTGTAAACAATCCAATCGCTAAGATATCTTTTTGATTATAAATACATCGGTGGAGATAATTTCCAGTACTTGGTGAAAACGGAGATGAAAAGATAGTTTTGTCTACTATACCAGTTGGTTCCATGTCCATACTGCGATATATAGGGATGAGTTTTTGAGAGTTGGGCAACGAATGCGGAATGGATCATACGTGACTCCTTCGACAAAGCATTAAAAAATGGATGAAGGACACCAGGTTGCTCAAAGAGGAACCTACGGTAGAACAAATCGTTGCACTCAACTCTAAATCTTACTAATATTGAGGTCAACAAAAGAAACAACTTTAGTTCCAAAAGTTTAAACAAGCACAGTAGCGATTTAAACAAATGCAGTTATCGGAATGTGTTAAGGACCAGAAAGTCGTTTAAAGGAACCAATAGTGGTTTCATAATAAAAGATGGAAAGATGTTAGCTTACAGACAAATAAAACGAGGACTAGCATGTTCTTACGCTAAAAGATGAGTACGTTCCGATGGAGTGTCAACACGACCTATTATTGCTTAGTAATAAAAGAGCAAACGCTATATCTTAAACTTCTTCTTCCATACATTTTTCTCTACATACATATTTCAGCTCTTTATGATAATTGTTAGTCAAAGTAATATTCATATAATGAACAAGGATATAAATGAACATGTGCATAAATAAACTTGGATATGGTCATAGACACATGAATATGTACATGTGTATGAATGTAGATGTACATATACATGATTCTGGACCTGTGCATAAATGAGCATTGATTTGTATATTGATGTGGACATGGGCATGAGCATGGACATGTTAATGTTCATAAACTGACATTGAAGTGGTGATGGGCAAGTACATGGACATGGACATATACAAGTGCTCACATGGACATGGAATTGGACATGGAGATGAGGATAAATAGACATGGACTTGGTTATAGACAAGTACATGAATATGGACATGAGTATGAGCACAAATGGACATTTACATCGATATGAACATGGGCATGGGCTTGCACATTTACGAGAACATAAACTTTTTTGGTATCTATTGCTTATATGTTATCAAAAATTGGATTTTGTAGCAATTACTATAAACATTTCAACTATTATATTATGCAACAAGTAATTATAACCAAAACTTGCGACTAAGCAACACGATGCATAAAAATGACGCATTTAAGGAGGCTTTAAATCGGAGGTTAGCTCTAGAAAATGAATCTAAGCTTAATTGCCAAATAAAAAACGTGTATTGATCCGCTCATTTCATACTGAAAAATTCATCCTGTGTGCCAATGGTAGGAAAAGATATAGAGTGATGACAATAACAATAGCTCATTTGACTTCATTCGTTTCCACTAATAAGTGATACAAAAAACACTGATGTCGAATGAACATCTCTGATCGCAGCCCCCCATAAAAACCCTGATCGAAAGAACTGCTCATAATAAACCACTAATGAGGGTGAAGGAGTGAGTGATATTTGAAGGAAGTATTGTAATGGAAATGCACAGTGTTGCCATCGATCCGCAGCTAGTACTACACCTATTTAATCAACTATTTAATCAAGATTGACTCATACGCTTGAGTGCCAACAGCAGTGCAGTTGCACTATAGCTATAGCTTCAAGCCAACAGGAAAGACAATCCCGCTCTTTTAGTTATTTATATCTGGCATGAGTTCCATGCTTCTTTGTTTACTTTTTTATTAACCAATCATATATTTATAAACATCTGTGATTTTGTCGCTCATTTATAAGCACTTGCTTGTAGCCCAGCCGGCCAGTATTATTTTAGTTAGCAGTAGTGCTCAGACATTACATTGTAAGAGACTGCCTCTGACTTGTGCGTGCTTAGCATTAGCAAGACAGCTGAGAGAGGTTCAGACTACAACAGAGAAGATCTCACAAGTGTACAGAAGACCCTTGGACTCTCGTAGGAATCCCCAGCTAAAGACCACGCCAGAATACGCCTACCTACCAGTACAGACAACAGTATTTCAGAGATATTACCATAACCTTTGCAATTACCTCTAATAGCAATTTTGTGCGTATTAAAGAAGTGTAGAATAAAGTCTTTGTTCACACTTTCAATTAGTTGGGATCAGTTTGGCCAGTTGCCAACTACCGTTGTGACTGCTTATAAGCAGCATCCTATCTCGTCTCATACAGAGAGATACTCAAGCCTTGCACTCTGTAGCCACGGCTACCACTAAAGCACAGAGTTAGGCGCAATCAAAAGCTTTTTGCAGTACATGTGGCAGTATTTCTCGCATTACATGGGGGAAACCGTTACATCGGTGGCAGCGGTGGGATTTATTACGTTCTCACCCCGGTACTGCAAGAGATAGCTACAACCCAAACACATCGAATACTCCTTCCCCTTTTGTCCTGAGTATTGGTGTTTCCCCCTTGTGCAGTGTCTGATAGATCACCCCCCCCCCTATCACCCCACGGATACTGTTCCCCTCTTATAGCATCCTCCTACAGCGTGGAGTGTATGCTGCCTATTGGCACCTAGGCAGAATTCCCATACATGGCTGCACACCGAGCCAGGATTGCAGGGCGATTGAGAACCGGCACCCCAGAAGCAGCAGCTCTAGACAGGTTAGCTGATACACTGGGAGGAGTGCTCCACCCCTGTGCGCCTGCACCATTCTTCAAGCCGCCAAAGTACAACGGTCAGAGAGACGTAGAGTACTTCATCGGACATTTCTTAAAAGTAGCAGAAGCCAACAGATGGGACAACAACGCTTCCTTACTGCATGTGAGAACCAGCCCTGAGAGAAGATGCCTTGGATTGTGGGAAGCCGAACAACATTAGAGCTGTGTTCACTGCACTCCGTGCCCGATTTGGCCTGACACGCCGTGAGGCCCTGCAGAACATTGCACAGCTGAGGAAAGCTCCCAAGACTTCGCTTTAGGAACATGCTGATGAGGTGGAGAGATTAGTTCATGTCGCGTACGGAGACTTGCCAGCAGAACATGTGGAGCGTCTAGTACTAGATACGTTTGCCACCACTCTGGGCCATCAGTATCTACAGAGGCACCTGTTAGCGGTGGACCCCAGAAGCCTAGAAAAAGCTGTCCGTGCAGGAGTTGAGTTCTTGAAGATAAGAGCATACACAGACAACAAGCCATCCAGAGTATGGGTTATAGAAGGAGAGGAAGAAGAAGAGTAACAGTATGAGGAAGAATACCATAGACCTTCTATGCCCCATTACCATCATTCATCGACAGCTGCCTTGGTTACGCCGGTCCCTAGAGAAGTGGAGTGTCCTTATCCAATGACGGGATACTCCTATCTGGCTTCTCAGCGGCCACCTACAAGTGAAGATACTCTGAACTGCCTGTTACAGAAAGTGCAAGAGATGACAACGGAGATGCGTCAGATTAGACAGTGGCAACAGACGGTGCCCACACCTACTCCTGTGGTGCAGCCTGCTCATCAACCTCCTGTGCAGGCTCCGCCGACGGTGAACCACCATTCTCATGTGTCACCTGCCACGCCTAGTAGTGCGTGGTCACCTCTCTCGACAGCCGTTCTACATCTCCCCTGTGTTGGAGCTGTGGATTGCCTGGACACTACAGCAGATTTTGTCCATACAGCCAGCCAACTGTCACAACACCCAGAGAGACTCCCAGGACTGGAAACGAGCAGCGCCCGTAGTAGTTACCACATCGGCTACCTGCGATAAGGCGAGAAGGTGGAATAAAGAAGGGAAGAGGCCAGGGAGACGCGATTGTACTCTGTTACTCTTGTCGGATTTTGTCAAGGAACCACTGCATGGAGGACTAAGACAGATGGAAATACCGAACCCTGTGTCACCACATCCCTCAGAGAAGGCACCGCTGAAGAGAGAGCAGAAAAAAAAAGAAGTGAAGCATGCCAAGTCGCCTACCTCTCCTGCCGGTTGCCAGAGGAACTATCCAAGAAGTCAGCCATCTCCTACGGATGAACAGCCACTTCTCACCAGTAGTATGAAAAAATACAAGCAACCCAGAGAGCGAGGGTAGCGAATCCAGAGAGAACAGCACTTACTGTCGCTGTTGGATTTATCACCGGTGCAATTTGCCGATCCCCTGGAGTTTCAGCCTGTCCAAGCGCAGCAAGCGGTAGGCGTAACAGTTAGCCAACCCATGGAGTGTACCACGCATTTGCCAGTAAGAGTGCTGCCTCCACCTCCTCGTGCTACTGAAGTACAGCCATCCCCTGCACTGGAGCAGAAAGTGGAGAGGCCGTATAGTACAAGTTACTTCCTCACCAACAAGTTGGAAACCCAGACAGTCACACTCCTCGTTGATACCGGTTGCACTACAAACCTGATGTCAAAGCATGTATTCAACTGTCTGCCTGAAGCAGCGCAGAAGAAGATGCTGAGTGAGTCACATGTAATCATGGCGGATGGAACACAAATCCCGTTCTACAGAACGGTGAAAGCAGCCTTGAGGTTTAGGGAGATAAGGACAGCAGCCACGTTCGTAGTCAGTCAGATTAATGAAGATGCTATGTTAGGTATGCTCTTTTTCAATGATCACAACTGTCGCCTGAAGTTCGGTGAGCATGCCATAATAATCTCAGGACGGGAGATGTAGTGCACAGATAGGAGAGGCAGCAGACTTGTGAACCAAAATAGGATCTCCCACATTGAGCAGTTACCCCCCAATGGAGATGCACCCCACTTGTGCCAAGTCGGCGGACAAAACTACCTCCCTACTGACCAGCTAAGCCATCCTCAACAGTCTTCGAGTAGAAGCTGTCCACTACATCACCTCCAGAACGTCACCATTTCTGCATCTGACCTTGTACACCTGTCATTGTGTATGACAGAGGCGCTCAGGTGGCTACAATAGAAAGGAGTGAAAATCGAGTTCCTGATGGATAAGCCACCTGAAGTAACCACACCAACAACTAAGATGGTAGTAACAAGAATAGGAGCGGCCAAGAGGTGCCAGAGAGAGTTGAGCTGGAGCGGCCAAGAGAACCGCGGCCTAACAGTCCCACCACCCTGCACAGCAAGTTTGAGAAAGATTGGCCAAACGGTTTAGCCAAAAACAGCCATTTGTGCGGGAGTTGTCCCAACAACAAGAGGAGACAAATCCAGGGCCAAATAACAGTGCAAACCAGTTCACTGAACAGCTAGTGAAGCAACCAGATGAAAGAGCTGAGCCACCTACACATAACAGCCAGTCAGCTGCAATAACAAAAGAAACAGTGGATCCACAAGCAGCAGAAAATACATTGTGTGAAATAAAAGAGAGTGCACACACCTCAGTCGTCGCTGCTAAACTCACCAGTTGGTCACATATAGAAGGCTTAGAATTTTATACAATCACTGGACAGGTTGCAAACCCTTTGAAAATATGTTACCCAGCCAATAAGGGATATGTGTTAGCCCAGTGTACAATCAAGCAATATTCAGCTGACAGAAAATTGCCAGGACGATTGGTACCAAAAAGAAAATACATCAAGCCTGGATGGGACGTATCCAACCCCCCAAAATGGATGCCGTTAAAGAGAGAACAGTATGAAGTGTATGGTGAAGAACAACCAAGTTCTTATCCACCCCCAGTCCAAGGAGATGGGCGCTTGAATACCTTACCCGTTAGCCAGTACATTGTGAGGCATCTGCTCCCGCTTGTGACTCAACCAAGTAAAGTCAGGAACAACGCCATTGCTTTGCAACTTGATAAAGTTACAAGACGTGTTTTCACCCCTGCTAACTTTAATCGTTAACTTTTCAACAAATATGGATCACCTTCAGAACAACTCACCTGCTAAGGATGCTATTTTCCAGTTAGAGGAGGAGGAGAAGTTCTTGATGGAGATAGACGATGCTGCAGAGCAGCTGCCTCATACGCACCACGCTAGGAGATCACCACCTACACAGAAGGTCTCCCCGTCAGTGCAGTACAAACATTCATCAAGGGGTAAGTTATCACCTCTCCCTTCAGCTGACCAGATGGATGCATGGATTGCTAGTCACAGCTCTACGAAGGAACCTCTAGCGTTGGAATCTCCTGTGCCACCGCAGCAGATGGACACAGACTTTCCGTCGCTGCTTACTTCTACCACCGGATCTCCCATTAGAGGTACACCTACTTCACAGCAGGTATTTTTGGTTCCTTCTCCTATCTGGGATCCTCTTCCTACCACCACCGCCTCCATAACGAGGCCCATTCATAGCGCAGTGACAGTTACTGCAAAGACAGATTGTACCACCCGTTTGCCTTTCCCCATTTTGAGAAAAAGAATGCAGTCATTGGGTAAGATTGTTCCAAGCAAGAGAAGAGGAGCTTCTCTACTACTCGATGCTTCTGGAAAAGATGCCTTCGCCACTGCCATAGCCACCAGCTATTCTCTGGAGAAGTCAGACCGTTCTCCCACAAGAGAGAGGAAAGTCACTCCCCGTTCAACGGAACATACCTACTAGGCGTAAGGTTGGGCCAGCACCTAAAACTGCCTCCACATCACCCGTTGCTTCCACTACTACAAAAAGCAGCACTTCTTCACTGTGTGTCTTGCTGGTAGTGCAACCCGTTGATGTTGGCATGCCATCCCCCCTACCAGAACAACGTCTGAAAAATTCACTGCCCCCCACGCTTCTGGAAAGAAGCCACCCATCGTTTGCCGGCTGTTGTAGTGGATAGCTCCCTCCACCCAAAGAGCCATCCACAAGCAACTAACTAAAGCTCAATGAAGCACTTGCCCCATGTGTCACCTCCAAGCTAAAAACATGCAACAACTCTCCGTCCATGTCCACCAGCACTTTGCACTGCGCAGAATGAGTTCTTATCCCTCTTATATCCTACTTGCATATGTTAGGATAGAAGTGCTATCCATATTCTATACCTTTGTTATATCAGTCTTATCCTACCTTATCTATCCTAATTTTTTTTGAGTTGAAGCTCTACCAAATTGCTATTTGATTGCTCAACTGTTATTTTAGCGAACTATCCTAATTTTGGATCGATTTGTACATTTTGATGCAGAGTTGCTTTCTTTTTTTCTTTCTGGTAAGACAACTACTGATAATATAGTGCCATAGATCCTAACGGCTTAGCAGAGGCTGGCTTATGGTTCGTCTGCGTAGTCCCCATCACATGTAACGGCAAATATAGGGCTAAGTTTTTAGTACTAGAAACTAGTTATCCGCCGGCCCATGTATTATTATTTATTAGCACCTTGATCGTCCTCGTTTAATCACTGGGCCAACTCCTGCACGACCTCAATTCATCTAATTTTTTTCCCTATTTCATAACTGTCATCGGGTATATTGAAGTAAGTCTAACTAACTCCATTTTTTTCCCCAAAATTAATTGCACAATACAGGGTAATCAAGCTCAAATACTTCCCTGACTCAGCGCCTGTCAGTGAGTGAGTGAATAATATTATTATTATTATTTATTATTATTGTTATTATTACTATTACTACTATTATTATTATTATATAAATTATTATAATTGATAGTAAGTGTAGTTCTTGTTGTTGCAGTCAGTGTCTGTCTGTGCTACCAGTAGTAGTTCTACTACTGCTACTGCTGCTGCTACTACTGCTGCTGCTTCGGCTGCTGCTGCTGCTACTGCTACTACTACTAGTAGTAGCAGTAGTAGTATTATAATTATTAGTAGTAGAGATCTTCGTTAAAAAAATTACTGGTAAAAAATAATAATTTAAAATAATAATAAATAAAACATATATGTGGTATGGCGGTTATGCTGAATACATTGATAATAATTATAATAATTCATTTATTTTTATGTATTTACTCATACATAATAATTAATTATGATAAAAACTTGTAGTATAATGATGATGATCATAAATTATTATTGATATAATGATTCATAATAATTATAATGATAATATTATTATTGATGTGCATGCAGCAACCACAGGCCTACTGCAGAAAATTTGGTGGATTTTGGACCATTTTTGGGAATTTTATGTTGGGTTTTGTTGTTGGTGTCACCACAACAACAACACCAACAACAAAACACAACATAAAATTCCGAAAAATGGTCCAAAATCCACCAAATTTTCTGCAGCAGGCCTGTGGCAGCAACATATGAAATTATGATATATATATAATATGTAATGATTATTATAATAAATGATATATATATGTATTATAATAATTATTATGTATTATATGTATATTATCATTTCATATGTTGTTGCATGCACATAATTGTATTTACAATAAATGATATATATATGTATATACATTATTATTATTGTAAATAAAATAATAATGGTAGTTGTTGTTGTTACTAATATTTATTATAATTTGTTCTTTTTTGAAATATTCATTACTATTATTAATATAATATTATTATTATTAATAATACTTATTACTATGCGTCAACAAACAGTAGTAGCAGTGCATACTTATGATTCATAATTAATATTATTGTTGCTAGTAGACGGGAATCACAGTGGTTGTAGAGCATAAAAGTATGCTTTCACATCGATCGATTGATTTTTGACATTAGCATGATTATCGTTTATTATTATTAAAACTAACAATAATTATTATTATGATGTAATCATTTTTGGTTATCAGTTCGGAGTGATAATCATCATCGTTATTATAATTAGTAATAATGTGAGGGACCCCAGCAAACAATATGGACGATCATCGCCATTGTAACAGTTACACATACATCACAAACATTCATGTAACTCACATTTCTACACAGTTACCAATTTATTATTACTTTATATTTAGTATTTACAATCTAGAATAGTTTTCCATGAAAATATTTAAAGTAAACATTTTTATTATGTGAGCACAAGGCGTGGCTTGTGCACATCCTTTGTCTGAGTGTTGTATTTAATCTCGTTTCAACTCAGAATAAATCAGAGTTAACCTGACTCTCAGAAGTACCATTAATTACAAGAGGAACATACGCAGTAAACAGTAATGACTGTCATAACTACAACTCGCCCGACCTACGTTGAATAAACAAAGCCTAGTCGAAAGAGTGTACAGTCGATTCGAGCTACCTATAAGGCTCACGGCTGTCGACAACAATAGCCTCTTGTTTATCACTGAACACTCGGTACAGTTAGCCGCTCTCACGGCACTTTCTGTAAGAGCTAAGTTCGACCATAAACACTTCTAGCACACAGAATTAATTCACAGAATCAATTACAAAAAGAATTGCATGTTTAATTGGGACGACAGTGGTTCAACCTAACAGTGGTAACTGTACAGGTGCCTGGCTACCTAGTAACAATAAAATCCTGTACAATAATAGTTATAATACTGATAATATACCTTGCTGATTTTAGTTTCGTAGTTATTACTTATTAGACCAACTGCTATTAGATTTATTAGACCATTGATTTATAATTTTTTCCATGGCTATTTATTTATTGTGTGGTTTTACACAACTATAATTGTAATTCTTGCTTGATTTCCGATGCATGAGCTCTCATGTCCTACTTGTCACACTAGCACCGCTAAAGTGGCAGTTAAAACAAAAGCTACGACTTCCGATATTATCCAAAGAATTATCATTCATTTGATTATTCATTGCAGACTACTAATATTGAAAGTAATGTTTTTTTCAACTGCTGTGTGTAGACTTACATTTCGAGACTCAATCTAACAAAAGCCGATATTATCATGTTGCACGAGTAACCATTGATACTAAGATCAGAGTCTAGTTTTCCCGAGGTATATTTCTTGAAATGCTTGTGTTGACATAAAAATTCTATATTTTTATTGGGACAATCTGTCCAAGTTTCCTGTTAATTGAAGCTGGTGAAAATTCAAGTTTTATTATTTTTCAAGTTTCAATTTTCATTATAATGTAGAATTATGCTAATAGTTTTTATTATTTGTGTTATGCTGATACATACAGGCATATTATGATCATCAAGCTACTACGCTATGGCTATAAAATAACAAAATTAGTAAACGGTAATAGATACCACAACTGTAATAATAAATTAATAAGAAAAGCGATGACAACCAATAATATGTAACATAATTTTAATAAATTATATTTCTATGAAGTTCATTAGGCCACATACACTAATAATAATAAAGATTATTGTAAGATGATTTTCAGATTTTTGTTATTGGTATATCTTCAAGTGTTCTAGGCTTTGATTAGTTTCTGTTTCTGTTCTATTAATTGTTAGTAATCAATGGCCTGGCAGGTGACTGTGACACTTTCCTAAATAACTTTAAAAGCTCTGTATCTAGTCAGTTTTATTTATCAACTATAGTTAATGCCTATTAAGTATTCCTAGTCCTAGCTATCCAATTTACTGGCAACATCAAGGGCATGTTTTTCATTCCACAAAAAACTAAATAATCCGAAAAAGAAATTGTCAATTGAAAGTTTTTGTTGTACACTGCTAAACAAAATTAAAAGTGAATAGCTGTAATTTTGTTGAATTTACTATTAGTTTATCTTGCTTCCCATACCGTGAGAGTGATAACGCGAATTATCAACACAGTAACCATCCCAATTAGTGAGAAAAAAAACGTTCTAATTTCAAAGATGAAGTATTTGGGTCTGATTGTTTCACTATATTTTTTAGGCTCGGGTAAAATAATTTTAAATCTGATATTGCAATGTTGTAAATTTTTGATCACTTTTACTGCAAATCAATTTCCATGAATATTTTCGATGTGGATATTCTAAAGCATGATGATTGCATTGATGGTAGCATAGTGGTGGCTCAAGTGTTTACATCTCCACCTACCCAGAGACTCGAAATTTGGCTATAAGTATTACTCTGAGGGAAACAGACATGTATAGCACCAACCCAGCTCACAGCATAAACTTCATTCCTCATTAACAGTTTTACCAGCTTGTGTTTTACAACTATACTTAATGGGTGCTGCATTGTACTCTCTGCCATTCTCCCATGTGAATTCCCTTTTTTCTAAATTTCATTTTTGACTGTTCACTCTAGCTTGGCAAATCTGCCTGCAATTACCGATCCATTTAGTATTGTAGTACTGGTGATTCAAAATTATTTATTAAACCCAATAATGAATAATTTTATTATTATATCCACTGATGTTTTTGCTTCTAATAGCAGTGCTTATTCTCAATAGCGCTCGTAATACTGAGAATTGGGTGGTTCAGAGAAGTATCATAAATTATGATTTATGCTAGTTTGCCGTAGTGCTAGGAGTTTTTAAACTCTCTTTGGCCAGTAGTGGAGACAATTTTTGTTTTTGTAGGAAACTATCGATAATGTTGGTTTGGACCAGCTGAAGTAGCATGCTATCTGACATCCTTGTTACTTGTTTTAGCAAAACTTCACAACTTGGATAGTAAGTGTTGTCAATTTAATATACAGTCTCCATTTCAGCCAACTCCTAAATAACATTTACTTTACATGTCCTTAACTCTCAGGCTTATTAGCTACTATCAGAATTTGTTTCTCACAAAAGGTAATTCTAATCTTGGTTATCTTTAAATTTATTTTGTTTCATAGAAATAAAAATGGTCTTCTTTGACAGCAGTACTAACAGCAGCAAAGCCGTGTTACTCTTTTTACTTCCACTTCGTTATGAGAGGTAAGTACCAGGCCAAATATCACTGAAAATCATACCTTTTCCGACTAAAATGCACAGAAAAGCAGTTGGTTGTCTTCTCATTGGAATCACAACTTCCTAAAAACATGATAGCTGTAGAAGGATTTCAAAGTTGTTCTCCCCATTTCAAGGAGATTAGAACACAACTTCTATTTTTGCTATTTGTTCTTCAGCATAAGTGATGGGTTCAAGAGTAGATAATTTCCAGCAAAGTACCAGATTTATCAAAATCGGAATGCTTTAACAAAAACAGACATTATTGTGCTTGCTGGAGCATATCTAGTAGAATATTTGTGACAATGGTTTCCATTTATAAAAACTCTGTATAATATGCGTTTGACTTATGAACTGCGATTTGACTTTCTTTCTTTGTCTGACAGAATAAACCTTGCTTACTTTAGTAATTGCTTGTAAAAATTTACGACTATGCTGCTATTCTCTCAGAGCAGTCTTGCATTAAGGTAAAAAAGCATAACATATTCATTTAGTTAGATTTTCAGCAAACATCTTCTATAATATTAAACCGACATTCATCTGTAGGAAGACTTACAATTTGTATTATCTTTGGTTTACCAAACATATGCAAAACTTGAACGATTTTAATTTTGAGCGTTTTTTTATTGAGAATCCCCAATCTTTATTTTTCCGAACTAATGCAGACCTTTGTATAATTTTAGATGCTGGTAAATGCTGCCGACTGTGAAGCTTCAAAGTGGTCACAAACACAGCTCCTGCTATGTTTGCAACATGAGAAGTAAGTATTATTTTATTAAAGTTTCAATATAGTACTGTACATGTGTACTACTATACCTGTGTACTACTGTACCTGTGTACTACTATACCTGTGTACTACTATACCGTGTACTACTATACCTATGTACTACTGTACCTGTGTACTACTTACCTGTGTACTACTGTACCTGTGTACTACCGTATCTATGTACTACTATACCTGTGTACTACTATACCGTGTACTACTATACCTGTGTACTACTATACCTGTGTACTACTGTACCTATGTACTACTATACCTGTGTACTACTGTACCTGTGTACTACTGTACCTGTGTACTACTATACCTATGTACTACTGTACCTGTGTACTACTATACTTGTGTACTACTGTACCTGTATACTACTATACCTGTGTACTACTGTACCTGTGTACTACTGTACCTGTGTACTACTATACATGTGTACTACTATACCGGTGTACTACAATACCTGTGTACTACTATACCTGTGTACTACTATACCTGTGTACTACTATACCTGTGTACTACTGTACCTATGTACTACCGTACCTGTGTACTATTCTACCTATGTACTACTGTACCTGTGTACTACTATACCTATGTACTACCGTACCTATGTACTACTGTACATGTGTACTACTGTACCTATGTACTACCGTACCTATGTACTACTATACCGGTGTACTACTGTATCTGTGTACTACTGTACCTGTGTACTACTATACCTGTGTACTACTGTACCTGTGTACTACTATACCTGTGTACTACTGTACCTGTGTACTACTGTACCTGTGTACTACTGTACCTGTGTACTACCGTACCTGTGTACTACTATACCGTGTACTACTATACCTGTGTACTACTGTACCTGTGTACTACTGTACCTGTGTACTACTGTACCTGTGTACTACTGTACCTGTGTACTACTATACCTGTGTACTACTATACCTGTGTACTACTATACCTGTGTACTACTGTACCTGTGTACTACTGTACCTGTGTACTACTGTACCTGTGTACTACTGTACCTATGTACTACTATACCTGTGTACTACTATACCTGTGTACTACTATACCTGTGTACTACTATACCTGAGTACTACTATACCTGTGTACTACTGTACCTGTGTACTACTGTACCTATGTACTACTATACCTGTGTACTACTATACCTGTGTACTACTGTACCTATGTACTACTATACCTGTGTACTACTATACCTGTGTACTACTGTACCTATGTACTACTATACCGGTGTACTACTATACCTGTGTACTACTATACCTGTGTACTACTATACCTGAGTACTACTATACCTGTGTACTACTGTACCTGTGTACTACTGTACCTATGTACTACTATACCGGTGTACTACTGTATCTGTGTACTACTATACCTGTGTACTACTGTACCTGGTTACTACTATACCTGTGTACTACTGTACCTGTGTACTACTATACCTGTGTACTACTGTACCTGTGTACTACTGTACCTGTGTACTACTGTACCTGTGTACTACCGTACCTGTGTACTACTATACCGTGTACTACTATACCTGTGTACTACTATACCTGTGTACTACTGTACCTGTGTACTACTGTACCTGTGTACTACTGTACCTGTGTACTACTATACCTGTGTACTACTATACCTGTGTACTACTATACCTGAGTACTACTATACCTGTGTACTACTGTACCTGTGTACTACTGTACCTATGTACTACTATACCTGTGTACTACTATACCTGTGTACTACTGTACCTATGTACTACTATACCTGTGTACTACTATACCTGTGTACTACTGTACCTATGTACTACTATACCGGTGTACTACTATACCTGTGTACTACTATACCTGTGTACTACTATACCTGAGTACTACTATACCTGTGTACTACTGTACCTGTGTACTACTGTACCTATGTACTACTATACTGGTGTACTACTGTACCTGTGTACTACTGTACCTGTGTACTACTGTACCTATGTACTACTGTACCTGCGTACTACTGTACCTGTGTACTACTATACCTATGTACTACTATACCGTGTACTACTATACCTGTGTACTACTATAGCTGTGTACTACTGTACCTGTGTACTACTGTACCTGTGTACTACTTACCTGTGTACTACTGTACCTGTGTACTACTATGCCTGTGTCCTACTATACCTGTGTACTACTATACCTGTGTACTACTTACCTGTGCACTACTGTACCTGTGTACTACTATGCCTGTGTCCTACTATACCGTGTACGATTATACCTATGTACTACTACACCTGTGTACTACTATACCTGTGTACTACTGTACCTGTGTACTACTGTACCTGTGTACTACTGTACCTATGTACTACTGTACCTGTGTACTACTATACCTGTGTACTACTAAACCTGTGTACTACTAAACCTTTGTACTACTATACCTTTGTAATACTATACCTGTGTACCATACCTGGGTACTAATATACTTGTGTACTACTATACTTGTGTACTACTACGCCTGTGTACTACTGTACCTGTGTACTACTAAACCTTTGTACTATTATACCTTTGTAATACTATATTTGTGTACCACTATTCCTATATACAACCATGTGTTTTGTACTATTATGTCTATGTACCTTCATGTCTACTTGCTGTTGTCTGTGCACTACTACCATACGTATGTAATACCATGTCTGCATACTACTATGCCAATCTAATTTTATGTCTGTGCGCAACATTTGTTCACAAGTTACTATGTCCATGTACTTCTATGTCTATGTACTACAATTTCTAAGAATTGCTATCCCCGTGCACTTACTATGTCTATGCACCACTGTGTCTATGCACTACTGTGTCTACACACTACTGTGTCTATGCACTACCGTGTCTACGCTCTACTGTGTCTATATGCACTACTGTGTCTATGCACTACTGTCTCTATGCACTACTGTGTCTATGCACCACTGTGTCTATGTACTACTGTGTCTATGTACTAATGTGTCTATGCACTACTGTGTCTACGCACTACTGTGTCTACGCACTACTGTGTCTACGCACTACTGTGTTTATCCACTACTGTGTCTATGCACTACTGTGTTTATGCACTGCTGTGTCTACGCACTACTGTGTCTATGCAGTACTGTGTCTATGCACTACTGTGTCTACGCACTACTGTGTCTACCTACTACTATATACATTACTGCTCCGTATTTTTCACAAGACACTATTTGAGAAATCACTGGTAGTATGTATCATCCACTTTTATTTCATGCTTCAGATTATTGCTCCAGCGGAGTGCATACATGAGCTGTTACATTTACTTCACCCCATATAAAGTAGACCGTGATTCTGCACTCTCTCTGGATGTTCCCGAGCGCAGTGTTGAGCTGTGCATATCGTGTAAGTACTGAAAATAGTTTATGTTCATGAAACAATTACTATGCTGCCTGCCTATTCTACTCAAAGGTTTCGTTGATGGTTAAAAAATTTTGGGTTGCTGAGAAACATCACCTCACTCCGTTGCATTTTAATGAAATTGGCAATTTTCTCACACTGTTTAGTTTGAAAGTAAATGCTTAATGGACTCATTCACAATGGGTCATTCCCAGTGCGTTAACAAAAGCACTAAAGTTATTGCTGTAGTTTTTTTGTTTAATCTACCGGGTAAAATCGTGTATTTTCTTATTTTAAAAAGGTTAATTTAGACCTTATTTTTTACATTAGTCACCAAACCTTGATCTAAGTCGAGGTTTGACTCATGCAATTTCCTCTTTTGTATCTAGTTCCATAGTAACCAGCCTTGTTGCATGGGTGGTAATCGGACTCTCAAGATTCTTCCACAATTAATTTTTGAAATAAAATATTAGAAAATAATCTATTTAAAAACTTTGAAAGCTCATGTTTTATGCTATGCAATCAGTTGTTTGACTCACAACTGCTGATCACTCATGCTATTCATTATTAAGTATTTCTTATTTATCGTTCTTAGTTGTTTCACCATTATAAAATTATTTAAATTGAAAGAGAAACACTCAAGCATCTTATTAAGTGGTTTTGAAATTTGAGCTTTTCAAATAATTTTGCTAGAGCCGATGAAAACCAATAAAAATATCCATCACTGCCAGGGGCGTGCAGAAAGGTGTCGCACATGGGCGCATGCCCTAGTGAAATTCCTAATCTGGCATGTGCCCAAGTAAAAAGTGCCCTAGTTCGACCAAAGCATGCGATAGTAAGGAATAAAATTGCTTTTAATGCACTATTAAACACTGTTAGAATCGTTTCCATTGGGGCTGCCATCTGAAAATATGAATGTCAAGGTCTATCATTCCAAGTAAACACTCTTGTCTAGATGGTATAGTTTTGGTAGGTTGACCCCATATTATTATTGTTGTGATACTGACAATGACTGGTGCTTAATTTTACTTAGAGAGCATGCCCAGGCTATCCTTATTCCGTCTGCACATGTTGATTTATTTTAACATGAGGGGAGAGACATAAAAATTTATTATAATCCTATTAATGCTGTTCATTTTTTTTAAAATAATTGTTTTTTAGAGAAGCAATATTTATTATTCTCATGTTGATGATTTGTTAATAATTATTAATAATAACAATAATAACAATGACAACATCAACAACAATAAATAAAGTCAATAATAAATTAAATAATAAGTAATAGATAGCAGCTGTTACATTTGTTGTTATAGGTGGTTAGAAATGATCAAACGAACATAGTCGGACAGTAACTTAAAACTCATAGATTCCTATCACGTGCAATGAGCGTGATTTGTGTCATGTGACCAAAAGTCCATTTACGTCCAATGGACGTGATTTATTTTGTCCGGTTTTCGGAACTGATTGCAGAAGTTTGTGTAGACTGATATAAATGATTTTTATACCATCGTGTAGAGCAGACAATTGCCTATTTTTTGGTTTTTGTTTGAAGACTGTACGACGTTCTAAACGGAAACAGTTCCAAATATCCTTAACCCATCACTTCCTGTTTTAAATTTCGGGTTTTTTTTTGATAATCATGGGCAAAATGTTTTTGGAAAGGAGCAAGCACATTGTTTTCTTCTTCTGATTTAGTTAGTTTATTAATATCTTAGCTAGTTTGAGCCCTCTGACACTGGAATTGAAGGTTAGTAAGCTAGCAATTAATTATTTAGATACGGCATTGATAATAAATAATTAATTTTTTTATTATTTTTGTAAAGTTGTTGACTGATGTTGTTCTTTACATCAAAATGTAGCTCTAAATGTTTCTAGTTCATTGGTGCACCAATGAGGGCTTTATTTTTGCTTGTAATAAAAATATTAATTATTTTCAGAAAAAAAATTTTCCGAAATTTTCGGTCATTTGTGCAACAAGTGTCCAAATGTTGTTGCAGTGTTCTAACACTTTTCTTGCATATTTTTGCTTCAAATTTGGCTAGTCTTATCAGAATGTTGTCCTCTTTTCAGCTGTGCTATCAGTTTCTTGTCTAGTGTGTTATTTTTTTTGTAACTGGTTGATCTGTTGAGATCATTACTAAAAAATGGTCACTGAACTAAAAAAATAATAAAAATAGTTTAGACTGGTGGAATCAATATGTCATTAATTCTCCTAAGAGAAGAGAGAGTGCTGATTCATATGAACATAAATATGTTACCATATCATGTATAGATGAATTTCAATAAAAGTTTGAAAATTGAATTTTTTTGCAAAAAGCGGATGACTTATGAGGTAATTTTATGGTCGAAGCGGATGAAATTCAAAGAGTTAAATAATACAATGATATACAACAAGATATGCTACCAATACCTACATCATCATTGAATAATTGTTGTAATTCTCAGCTGCAGCACAATTAATTAATTAATAATTAACTAAAAATCACAAAAGACAAAATGTTTAATATTGTAGCTTAACTACATGTAATAGTAATTTATTATACATGAAAAATAATTTATTATTGTTTTACTCAGGCAAATTTTTGCTGTACTTGGGCACAATTTACTTGGGCACATTGTTGTTCAACTTCGGCACAAAAATCTTTTTTGTGCCCGAGTACGATTTTTCACTCTACAGGCCCCTGATCTCTGCCTCCACAAAATGTTATTGTTTAGGCTTTGTGGTTTCTGATTGGAGTTTCGTTGTTGTTGGTGCTCAACCTTTTTTATCAGGTGACTAATAACTACCCATTCCAGAGTGAGTTTGTTATGTTAATTTCTCTTTTGCTAATACTTTTTGTCTAAGACAGATTTTTGCTGTAAATGGACAATCTATGCTTTGCAATCATTAAATGGTTTCTGAATATTTTGCAATTACAGAATTAACGAAAGAGCGATTTTTTTTTTCGATTCTTTCAAAGCCCGTCAGGCATAATGGCAGAAAAAAGCTTTATCATTCGTTAGGCATAAATTATGATGCTGATTTCAAGGTTTGATATATACTTGTACATTCTCAAGGTTGATTTTTTCCACTGAAGTTAGTTGGAATTATTTATGCGTTAACTTGTTGGAAAGGTGCAATCAACTGTTGAAATGTTAGCTGAAGTTAGCCCACTTTTGTAGACTTTGACGGTCTATCTTTACGTTTTGCTGCTTCTCGTATGACCCCTGGTATATGTTGTCTGTTAGTCCTGTTGGTGTTCAGGCTGTTGCAATCAGCAAGCAATAATTACATATTTCACAAGTCTGCGTGTTTGCTTGTTGTGATTTGTAAATGGTTTGTGACTAGAGTAGCCAGTTTGTGATGGTTTCCTAATTCAATGCCCATGTTGTGGTGGTAATGCAACGTAACCGATCAATCCAAATGAAAGTATGTTGTCCAAGTTTACTTTGTTTTGATTCACAAATGTGGTAAATTGTTATTATGTTTACCCTATCAGTTGCCAAATTGATTGTTCACTTGACCAGTCTTCTTTGGATTTTTGTAAACTCATTGAGCCCAACTTTATTATCTTTTTTGCTTGTTTTTTGTTTGTCTGCAAAAATATTAGTGACTGTTACCAAACGTGGGCTAATGGCTATTTACCACATACCCCACAAATCCCTATATTATTATTGCCCGTTCTCATAGAAAGGGTGCACTTAAACTTTAAAAAATCAAATTAAGGTTTTACAACTCATACCACTTCTACTCAGTCCACCGCCCCCTGTGTTCTGTTTCCTATTCCTACTACACGTTATATTCTTACTAACCCTGCTACCCCTATTACCTCTACCATGGGTGGTCATAGTACTGTAATGGACTTCGGTCTGGTTTCCACAGAATTCCACTAATCTCCATTATTAGACATCTCTCCAGAGGTGACACTGTGCCGGTATGACAGTGACAACTATGATCAGTTACTGCCACATCAGTTCACAGCACAGAGCCCACGGCTCAGATAAACTATACAGGGTGTTGTTTGAATAGTGGCATTATTGATCAGAACCAAAGTCCTAGGGTGGCTTTCCACTAGGGTGATTGGCAAGACATGAATGAATGAATGAATGCGTAGAAACAAAAAAGTTTCAGCCATTATGTAGGCAAACTGGCAGGAAGTTATTTACGTATTACAGATAGGAATGCATGTGCAAGAAGTAATCAGACCAATAGCAATAGGTATGCAAATAGTGAGCAAATCATGCAGTAGAACAAGGTTAAAAGTAAATGGTGCCAAGTGGCTTAAGGGGGAATCCTATCTCCATTGTCCAATCATAGACGTCATAGGGTCCTGAGGCTATACCTAGCCTGTGGTTGATATATTCGGCGATCCAAGAAAGGTTATTTCTGGCTCCAGGATTAATGTAATCTCCTAGATGGTTTTATAGATCCTCGGCTAAAGTGGCCATTTTCTACAGGCCCTGTATTACCATATCGAGTCCGTCAGGGGTCACTATCAGCCCTGCGGGGGTCAATACCGGCACAGCAAGTCATTCTACTGGCACAGCATTTAACAAGGGCTGGAGATAGAATCCTAGTGCACTTCGGGTTGGTGCTTCGCTAGCAAACAAGCAGTTTAGTACTGGCATGCCCCAAAATCTACCACATTACTACTTCATTGACTGTAATTGACCTTTATCTTAATGATAGTCTTTGACTCATCCAATGAATTAATAATCAGTTCAAAAGCTAGGCAGAGCACAAACTTGCGGTCATCCAGGTGAAAGTGTGGTAACCTTATGAAGAGCATCTATTTCCTTAGCCAGTGCCTTTACCTTCTTTAATGTTACTGCTGGGTGCTTACAGCTTCAGTCAACTAAAACTTGGAATTCTTCTTCTCAAAAGTTGGTCACTACTTACAGTATATTGGATTGTGTAGCTCTCTCTATTAGAAAACATGTAAGATCCAGGGTAGCCCTACTGGGCCAGGGTAGCTGTCTCTATTAGTGTATATATGAGATCCGGGGTAGCTATACTGGGTCGGGGTAGCTCTCTCTAGTAGTATGCATATAGCATCTTGGTTAGCTGTACTGAATCAGTGGTAGCTACCATTGGACAGGCTAGCACTCTCTATCAGTATATTTCCAGGATCCGGAGTAGCTATACTTGTTTCGGGCAGTTTTCAATGTAAGTGTATATAATCATGGGTAATCATGGATATATATACCGGGTTTGGTTTTGGTGGTGGTCTGACATCGAATAGCTACCACAACCATCAGATTCTCCAATGTCTTTTGTGTACCCACCACAAATTTTATGTCAATCCATCCACCACTTGCCATGTTGCAGCTTGTTTTGTACACCAGAATTTGGTATAGTATCTATGCAGGGTCGGTATAAAATGTGAGGACATGTTTGTTGGGCTTGGTAGAAATATATGAATGCTAGACTGGTATTTGGCTGTAAAAATGTTTGTGTGAATTCTTGGGGATGGGAGATAAGGGAGAGCGGAGGATAACGCCTCTATGAGCGCGGAATGGACAGAGTACAGGAAATGTAATCGGAGGGGCAGTAGCTGAGATTGTAGTTAGGGGAGGAGACAATTGGTCAGTTATTTATCTATTTCCATACCATACTTTTCCCACAATGCCTACTGTCAAAAACCCGTTTTCAGATTTTTCCTAAACTTGTCCACAATGAGTTTTATACATGTTATATTACTAAAAAGCTCTGTTCTGGTTTTCTCTCCTTTACTTGCTACAACGCAATAATATTGCAACTGTTTTCTAGAAATTTCCAACCCTCTGAAAATATGATCAATTTCTTCAGCCGAAGTCTCATATTGTAGCTATTTTGTTGAAATTCATTTGCCATGACAATGATTTAAATGGTGTTGTAATTACAGCAGCAACCACAGTGAAATGAATAAACCGCACGAGCAATGCAGGCATTCCATTTTACCCAAATTTTCTGTAATAACAAAACATATACGCCAAGGCTTCCAACTGTGAAACAGGCCGTACCAAACAAACTGAGTAGAAGTGGGTGTCTCTGTAATAAAAATACAAGAATTTTTTGAGTATGTATAAAAGATTTGTCTCTTTACGTAACATTGTATTACAATGTTTACATACGTTTGCTGTGATTGGGTTGCTCTATTTATGCTTTGTTTAGAATAGTTTACTGGGTATATGAAAAACAGCAAAAAATAACTGAAAATTTTTTTTCTCATGATTGAGCCGCCAGATAGTCCAAGACTAAAATGTTGGCAGCCCACCTAATGGAACTATCTTCTCAACCAAGTAAACCCCCACTCATCACAGGCCCCAGAAGTCTCAGTCTCCCGTCAGTTACCACACTACCCTCCCACAGGCCTCCACACCAAATTCTTTATATCTATTCCTGCATCTGCGACCACCTTGGCTCTGGACTAAAATTGTTCTCTTCTCCTTCTCAATGTTTGTTTGAGGCAAATTAATCTTGTTGATCCTGTGTTCATGTGTAACCTTTATATTCGTAAGAAATTGGTATTGTTATTAAATTTCAAACAAGTCAAAATCAGCAGTCAAAGTTAAAGTTAAATAGCGTGGAAGGTGACATTATTTTACACTCTTAGAACATGTGGGTTATATACTTATTAGGAGGCTGTTCATACACTATTTGTACGATAAAAAAGTCTGGTAAACCAATATTTGATGTATAGGCGTCTATGTTGGGTGTTGCGAAAAATTCTAGACTATTGGTGATGAACCGAAAATGTATTGCATAGTAGTTATCATAAATTTTTGATCTAAGTATTTGACAAGATGTTTCAGCATCATAAGTAGTCAACAAGTTTACTCTGCTTGCTAGTTGTTTACATGAAGCTTGAAAGTCATGTTTTGGTCTAGTTGAAGTTTATTTTTGGTCTCGTTCAGATGCATTCCTATTTAAGTATGTTAATTTTGCCTTTATTATGCATTAAAGTATTGTAGTAGATGTTTTTCCCATGCATTTCTCACGACAGTTTATATTCCATGGCAAACATCTGCTTTTTTCAACCACCAGACTAGGTCAGAAGTTGGTTATATGAAACGTTTGTTTTGTAAACTCTTTTGAGGACTGATTTAGTGAAGTAGTACATAGATGAAATTTGTTGAAACAAACCCATCTTTTATAGCTATTTGCCAAGCATAACCAGTGTGATGTTGTTGTTGCAGTGAAATGATTGACGGGACACTATAAAGTAGTGATAGGTCTCACTGACTGCTATCAACCACAAAAGCTCATTAAATGGCAATCAACAAGATACTAGAATGAAATATTTGCTGCCA
>CALYOO010000458.1:0-30846 GCA_945261195.1 Cryptosula pallasiana
GGTAAGATCTACATGATGCATACACATGTTGATACGTGCTCTGGTAATTCTTCATCAATCTGCTTTGCATATACTGTCAGTATTGCGTAAAAACCTGGTAGTTTTATAGTTGTTTTGAAAGTTGTCCGATATAATCTTTCATGGTAACTGGAATATTTGATTTGTTGTGGTGTGCTATTTAGCAGCTTGCCATGTGTCAGTGCAAATCTGACAGGGGGCGTTGTTCTTCAAGCCTTCGATTAGTACCTGCCTCGCTGACCTAGCATGCCAAAGTTTTAAAAAGTGGTATCATTTGGCAGTCTTTACGAGAACTGTAAAACCTTATGGATTATATTTGTAAACATTAATGCAAAAAATCAGTTTAAAATTTTTTTCTGTTTTATCTTCTCTGTATGGCAGGTAAATATCAAAAGACATTGTCAAATACTGAACTGATTTAAGCATTTCTTTATTTCATCCGTGAAACAACCCTAACTGTCCCTGCTCCTTGCTATAACATCACATTTTCACTTGGTATTGTTGTTGCCTCTAGATTACTATAATTGAACAGAGGGGCCCAGAACTGGCCAGTATACCCCTCCCATCTCTATCAGCAGTCCCAGTATACAGATTGCCAGTGAGTAAAAATGTATCTCTTCATCTGCAGGCAAGCCAAGAAATTGTTTTTTAAAACACAGTCACTAAATGCTGCAAATACAAGTTTGTAATGCAGTTTGCCGGAATGTGGAAGCGTTTCACAATCAATACAACAGTACCAGTTGTTTTGGTATTTATTGACGTTGGCACAGCAGCAGCATGGAACTGGTTAAAACCTTTCTGTAAATAATGAACTCTTTATTTCCATTCAATTAAGCTTTTGCTGTTTCTAGCTTGATGTTTACTTCAAATCATAATGCGATAATGTTTGGATTTTTGTTTCGGGAAACTGGTTAAAATACCAGTGCTGTTATATTTAGTGTTATAAGTCACTTTTATGTACAGATAAATGCGTATATACTAGCAGTATTATCCGTTGTATTACAAAACACTGGAAAATTCTGTTCTTACCCTTCTCTTTCTCTTCTCGATCTTCTCTACGCCACCTAGCTAGCCCCATTTCTATTGTCTCCACCTTCATTGCTGTAAAGTTTCAAATCGACTATTATATTCAGTTCAAAAACCAATGTCAAACATATGACCCTACAATACAATGCACCATTTTAACAGCAGTCTTCGTTGCTCTCAGTGTAGTGTTTTACGTGTATACTCCCTTGGACAAGACACTCACTGATGGCTATGCAGACATACAGACCGATGTTTTTCACTTAAATGTAATATACAGATTCATATGTTTCCCTATTGTCATTGGTAACATTGGTAACACCCTGAAACACAACATTTTTATGTGTAGGCAGAGTATAAAGTGATTCCTTGCCTGTTTCATGCACTGTTCAAATGAAGTGAGGAGAGTTGTTAGTAAAATGTCCTTCCTCTTTTTTTTTCATCATAGTAGATGGTTCACTAGCAACATGGTGTTACTCACATCTGCTCAAGGCCGATAAGGGTTGCGCTTTTGGCATCATAATTTCGCAAACAAGGCTAAAGCACAAGCAAATATAGCTTGGATGCTTACATCAGCCAACTGGGTTATTTGATTTGTCTACAAACTTATCACGCTCTTGTTACTTTATTTTTTTATTATCTAAAGTACTACTATCATATTGTTTAATATAAAGCAAGCTTTATTGTGTACTTGATATTTTAAAAGCTGTAACAAAACAATCACATGCATTTCTAGTGTCACTCTGCCAGAAGTCAAGGAAGACTGCGAGGGCATTCCCACGCCTATAAATACTGGGTAGGCTTTAGTACGACTCATTAGTTGATACACTATCCACGGAACATCATTTACCATTTAACTGACTGTGTCAATGTCATGAAGGCTATTTCAAAACATACAACACCATTTTTTTTTAATATGCTGCCGAGATGGAACATCTATGTTTAAAGAATGGGGATCATTGCGATGCAGAAATCAAATTTTTCCCCTGGTCTTAGTATTGCAGCATCCGCATTGTCTGGTGTTGTCAGTTATTTAATTTTCATTTTGCTAATAATTTGTAGAAACCACTGGATTCTAGGAGTGTTGTTGAAAGATATTGTCATTATATTGGACTCTCTGGCTACTAAACGAGATTTGAAAAAGTTAGAGATGCAAGTTATGTGTTATACCAGTGGCTTGATGTATTTGTAGAATCTAGGGCATTGTTACCCGAGTCAGGTGCAATGTACAGGTGAGCCGAAAAGAATTGTATCATAAACAGACTATTGCTATGTTTCTATAAGATATTTTTCCAAAGTTTGGGAATTAGGTTCCAACTTCTGTTTTTTATCTTTTGTTTGACAGAAACTATATAGACCTTTTAAAGCGAGGAATTCCTCATATTATTTACAAAACGGTAAGAGAAAGTGATGTACCGTGTTACAGCTCTCAGCATTTCATGTTACAGCGCTGAGCGTGAGCATACCATAGACTGTGATATTAACCATATATAGCTGTCAAGCATGAGTTGAAAATGTTCAACTTTTTAATAAAGTTTATCAGATAAAAAAGGATAAGGCACAGATGCAGTGCACACAGTATGTAGATTGAAGCAAATCAAACCTAATTTTGTTGATGAGTGTCTATAGTACATGTACTTCACTTTATACAGTGGTTTGTCATGTATGGGACCAGCCACAGTGTGACAACTTGACTGGATTCCATGCTTGCTATGGTTTGTTTTGATAAGGTACCAACTCAGAAGAACACATACGATTGTGGAGTTTGTGTGATGGAGTTTGCCAGATGGTGTATAATTGTATAAAATCTCTAAAATTTTAATTGTTTATTTTAGAAAAATTAAATTTGGCTGCATTAGCCCCATAGTAGGCCATGTGGCAATTATTGTCTTCTGCTCAATTCATACTTTTTGTAGAGAAAGGGCTCGCAGATCACAACTGAAAAAGTCAATGTCACGTATTCCAGAGAGCAATATTATTACTTCTTAGTGAGTTACCTGAAATCCTTGAATGCTCATTTGCTATGACTTTCACTATCTTACACAGTCTTCCGCACAATCAACCACTAAAACTTATGTTGGTGTTAACAAGTGCATACACACTATATAGCCATATGATGCTTTAGTCATCATTGTGTGTGTGTGTTTAATTCCATCATTCAAATAATTACGTCTATTGTTTAAGCCGTGTTCATCTGCTTCGTGGTACAATTAGCAATGTTACATTGTTGTCGAAATCATATACACAGGTAGGTAAAATCACAATACTTGTATTCGCTATTAAAATTTGTCTCAAAGCTCAGTTATAAACACCCATGTTCCCCAACCTAACACAAATAAGCTTCAGTTAATATAAGCAGCATACTCTGATATGAAAAGGTGTTATAATATAACGTAAGAAGTAAAACCTGACATCAAGACAACTAAGTGTCATTGATTTATTTACTGGAAAAGTATCAGCAGCTAATCACAAAACAAAATGTGGATCATGTGTGAAAGTAGAATAACGCGTATTTGACAGCGAGCTGCCTAAATTGAGGTGCTCTTTCATCAAAGTACACAATTTCGATCTATACTCCATTTTCATTGCCTAGTTATTGTGTTTAAAAGCAGTTTGCGTACAACATTTGCAAACAAAGTAATGCAAACAATTATATTAATGGTTATCGTGTATCCCTCAGGTGGCCAGTTTCATAAAAGTTATGTGTTAATTACCTTTTGGAAGCATACGCATAACACATAACCAACATACAGCAAATATCAGAATTAATAAACTGTCTGATCAAAACACCAAGTCTAAATGATTGCTGTTGTTGCTGTGTGAACAATCAAATGATAAATTTTTGACTACACAGTAGGTGATAAGAAATCTGTTGAGCGATATATGTGAACGGATCAAGCCATGCATTACACACTCAATAATCCAGGTATATATTATACACAGTAATACACGGATATAACTATATATTATACACTTAATAACGAGTTAAGATCCAGGGATATATTATACACAGTAATACATGGATATAACTATATATTATACACTCATATTGATTTAAGAACCAGGGATATACTATACACAGTAATACATGGATATCACTAATTATTGTTCATTAACATGAAACTGACATCTGGGTAATCAAACGTGTCACTTCGAAATTACCTAAAGACTGGTAAAATTTTGATCAAATGTTGTTCTGACTCGTCTTATGGTTCTCGTAACTTCAAAATATTTAGGGCATTTCCAAACCCCATGTAAAGAGACAGTGTGGACACAAAGTTTTCTTCTGTTTGATAGCTTAAGCTAGCTCGCAGCTGTCCCAGCACTGAGATCCTCTGCTCAGCAACTTGAGAGTTGATTTGCTTCAAATCTGGATAAGCATGAAGATCGTATCCAGAGGAGCAGGCTAAAATAGCAGGTCTCACATTTTTAATACTGTATCCTGAAAATCTTTTCTAAAAATCACATTTACATCACTCCAAGTAAGCTGCTCCACTGACTAACAAAATGACATAGAAAGTTGAGTTCAGTTATGTAACCTGAGTGGCACAATAGTAGTAAGGAATTGCATGTTCTATCACTTAGACTTCCTAGGAAAGGCTATAATCCAATGGTGCCTTCAGTGTCCATTTGCCAAACAACTAGATATATTAATATATCCACAAAACTTCAAGAACATCACATGCACTACCTACCTGTGTGAGTGTTCCAGTGGAATCTGTCAGCAACGAATTTTGTTTGTTTAAAAAAGCCTGGGTCCCTGTTTAAAGCATATTTGTGAAGATTACAGCAGTTGTAGAGGATGAGTTTTGGAGCTACCAATATACAAATATGCTTACCAGTTACATAACCAAATTAATGCATTTTGGAGCAACACAACTATAACATGGACTGAAACATACATGACAATTTATCAATAATAAATATAACTGTGATAATTGACAGATTTACCGCAGGGAAATCTTGAGCGAAACACAGTGAAAGGTACATTCGGAGACTCCATTTGGTCCACTACTTGAAAGCCGTAACATATGCCTAGAATGAATGATTCAGCTTAATTCAAATCAATTATAGTTTGAGCATGTAACAAAACTACTTCACAAAACAGACGAAGTTGTATTCATACCATGTGGACAATGTATGGTAAGGATGCCAGGCATTAGTGTACGGTGCTTGTCAAAGATTTTGGTGCAACGATCACTGTTGGCAGTTTTAACACCATCTTTGGTGTATCTCCCTCACTGATGACATGCAGAAAGAGCAGGAAAGAATCCATTTGCTGCTTTGGGCTCTAAAAAAATATCGTGGGGCGAAAAACCCCAAACGTAGGCCAAGCATTCAAAAATCTGGTCCAATAGCGGGCTAATCAAAAGCATGTCATCATCTGTTTGACTAATAAAGAAACTGTTTAATGCCGGACATAGTGAATTCAGTTTCAGACGGTTATCAACTGTTTTTTCATCAGTGACATCAACAATTGCTTGACCAAGTTCATCCGGAGAGCACTGCGCCAAACCAATAGCGGGGGTGTCCTTGGATATTTGCAGCAAAAATGTCTGCCAATGTGGGGGCATTGGATTCTCAGCGAACTCCTTTAAAACTGGACATAAGACAGAGCAATGAATCTGGCATTCAGCGAACAATGTCTTGTAAGTGCCTGTATCCAAGTTGTTCGTAACATACGCTTTCAACAGAGTCCTAATCTTTCGGCTCTTGATTATCATTGTCTGTTGGTAACTAAAAATTAACAAAAAAACTCTTATTAGTTTTAATTGTCTCATGTTTTGTTTTAAAATACGAAAATAAGTATTGCATCACTGAACCAGCAAACCAATGACTAAAAGAAGGTGAATACTTTTTCAAAGGACCTTCCGTCAGATTGGCACTGACCAATGCTTAGCTGGTAGTCAGCTGAGAAATTATAAATAAATAAACCACAATTATTTTGTGAATTTAGCAATAGTTAAAATATTCTTTTGCAGTAAAAAAAGCACCATCATAGGTAGCATGCAGAAATGATTATAATTCTCAAAGTTTATAAATACCTAAACACTTACTTACAACCCTGTAGTACAACACCTCTACTGTCTTCATCATCAGACGTGTCCATACGATAAAACTGCCTAAAGCCTAATGTAACTCCATCACAAACAACAATATCAGGAGTTGGCCCGCATTGAGGGCACGAGAAGTACTGCTTGTAATCTAGCAATCTGACAAAAGATATCCAAGTCAATCTCAGTTCAGTATAACTAAGATGCAGTGAACTGGCACACTGCATCTCTATCCAGTTCCACTTGAGGTTCTTGTTGAAAGAAGTCAGCGTTAAACTAAACAAAACCAGACCAAAATATTGATAAGAACTCTCCATCACACAAACACAGTGTCATATCAGAAAAAAACTATGTCAAAACGTATGAATAATGATAAGTAATGAGCAGAGAGGTAGCATATGTGGTATGTAAACATTGACCGTCAATAAACTTTTGCAATAATCTGTATGTAATGCTATATACAAACAATAAACCCAAATCTGCAGTATCATAAATACTAAACGAAGTTCAGTCAGACAAAATTATGACTAAAAAAATAACCCATACTGAATATCAGTAATTGTACAACTAGTGTGTTGTCGGCTCAAGATAAATTGGTCAGGGTTACAAATATGCTCACCCATCAGTCAAAAAGAGTTTTAGATACCTCCACAGCAGTTTATGGGTGACAACAAAACTCCCCATATTGAACACCCCGAAATCATAGCCATCAACAGCAGCTTGTCTGTCACACAGCAGGCACTTCCCAAGCGCGACTATTGAGTGAAAAATTCCAGGGGTGTATATTACCGGGTCCGACTGACGATTCCTCGTGAGTCAAATTTCAGTCGTGGTTCAACAGTCAAAAGTCGTGCGTCAGTATCATGGAAACAAGTTTGAATTGATTATCTTGCTGTGGCAATAGTAAAAGTCAATTGATAAATACAGCTGGTTATTTTTTATATGATTGTCGCTTTATTATTAGTTGTAAGTCTGTGATGTGAAAAAGCTACATTTTTGCCTCATGTGTCAAAGAAGTCCTAGTAGTTTAGAAGTGTCCTATATCTTTGAGGAATTGCACTGTAATTTAACCTCAGTCTTACTACTTTCAAATTAAAAAGACTAATTGCTATTTTGCATTATCCTGTGAGCCAGCAGCTTTGAGTGTAATGTTGTTCGAGCAGAAGAATGATGCTAAGGGTAGGCCAACATCTTCTTGGCTAGATAAATATTGCTCGATAGACATATGCTGATTGATTTTAAAATTAAGGATTGAAATCTCGAGCTTTTATTATGAAAATTTGAAAGATCTAACAGAGTAAGAAAGACTAACTAAATATTTGTTTAAGATTATCATCATCAGCATGATCATCCCCACCGTAGTAATAATAATTATTCACCATCATCATCATTGGTATTATTATTATTTATTTTATAGTAATAATTAATAATGATAACTAAAAACAATAATAGTAATAAATACAGATAAAATGATGATAAGTTTAATTGATAAATAATAATAAATAAATGACGATAATAAATAATAATAATGTGTTGTTGTTATTCTTTTATTATTATATAATAGTTTGTAATTATTATTGTTATGATTTTTATTATAATAATTAGGTCTTATAAATAATATTTATAAATAAGATTCTATTATATGTTCAATATATTTATTAGTTGATAAACGTATGAATAAATAAGTGTTTATTATTTTATAATAATATTATTATTATTATTATGAAACATAAATAATAATAATGCATCCATATTTAATACAAAAATCATATTATTAATAATTTTTTTATTTCCTTTTTATCACTACTACTATTTTTATTTTTTATGGTATAAGTTTTATTCATGTATTACCATCAATCAACTATTAATGAGTATTTAATAAAATAATAACATTATTATTATGACTTTTGTTATGGTTATTATCATAATAATCACTATTTTCTTTTTTTATTAACTTTTACTGATAATAATAATATTGATGCTTTGTTCACTATCTATTTACTATTTATCTACTACCGCTATCAGTTTACGATTATCGTTGATTATTATTATTTTTATTATTTATCTGTTATAGATTATTTTATAGATTCATATATACGATGGTTATCTTGTGATGATGACGATGATAATTGTATGAAATTCAAGTTTATCTGATCTGCATAATGGTAGTTAGTGTCACTACCTTTCATCACTGCTAATACTGACTTTTATACTACATTACTGCCCCAAGGCTGATACTCCTTCAAATATACCCACCCGGCTAGGCCACCACTTACAAGATGTAACCCTATCCACTTGGTTGTCAGTCCAGCCTACACACTTAGAGACCCACATCCCACTGTATGATGTTAGCATGGGTTATGAGCATAATAAATACTCTACATGTACCTGGCTGTGTTTCAATATGCCACTGCATGCCAATTTAGTATGTATCCCGGAATTGAGAAAACTTTGCAACAGTAGAGTGTAACATGTAACACATGGTTCTTTGGGCATAACACTCCGCTAAAGTAGCAATTCCAATATGCATGCACCTTGCACAAAAACACCCCCAAAAAAGTGTTTTTTAGGCTGAGCCTTATAGGCCATTTTAAGGGTCGTATCAGCCCTGTGGGATTACTGCTTTCCAAATTAATACTAGTGGTTGATTGCAATGTTGTTATTTATTATCATTCATTAACACAACTGCATATAAGACAAACTTATTCAAGTGATGTGTGTACTTTTGCTTGTGGTGCTAAGCAATTTAGTGCTAGTTTGAAGGTGTTTTGTATGTACTGTATTTTTGCACCTGAATTGCCATTTCCATGCATCTGAGCCACAGTATTTGCCATGTACTTATTTTCCATTTAACAATAAGTAATCTACCAAATACACTGTCGTAAATATAAATACTGGCAAAAATGATCAAGAGAAAAAGACATAAATTAGTCATATAAATTGCTGCACATATGCTATATTCATGGTGTTTCCAACAACAAACAATGCCCAAGAACAGCAGAACTGGACTGGATATTTGAAAATCAAGTAATGACGGGTGACTTATATGTAGTTCTGCTTTGCAAGTATCATAGTCAACTAACGCAATTACTTTTGGGCTGATCAATGCATTCCATTTCAGCAGACGGAGTTTGATTCTGTATTGAGCATCATGACTGAGTTCAGTGCTGGAAAAACAATCTACTCTGCCATGTTATGTATCATTAGGTATGTCATTTGCTTGGGACGACTGAATGCATTGAAATACTAATGCAAGCTGATTAAATGCAAAACACAAATCTACATAAATTTTAATGTAAACACAGTCTAATAAGTAGTGAAATTTTGTTACATAGTGAGCATGCAAGTTTCCATAACATTACCACAAAATTGAAATAGGCGTTGACCAGAGCAAGAATAATTTGAGGCTTATTCAATTGGACCTGCACACAGAACACATGACCCATTTTACCTGACGATTGGCATACCAGGACATGGTAAAGAGTTGATGAGGAGGATCCACAACTCTGCACGCAACATCCTCACATTCTCCGCCATCAATATTCGAAGAGCTCTGACCTTCCTCTTTTGAGACTCCTGAGTAAATCATTGATAGTATATATACATTTAAAAGTGCTGAAAACCTGTTGGTATCGTATGTCAATCTTGAATAATGCGCACTATTGCAAAAATTGAAAAATGTGACAATCATTACTATTGTACGTACACTTACGTAGCTGGCATAGAAATTCCACATGAAAACTTCAAAGGAGAGTGGAAGTTTGCTAAACTTTCTAGTCACACTGTTTTTTTAAATTTATGTGCTAATGATGACATAAAAAATAGCTGCGGCCAGCAATTCATTCACATTATAGTTCAACATTAACATCTTTAACCATCATGAGGTACCAGTTGGTTCTTCAAAGCAATTATTATTCACCAACATTTCACATCCTCAGCTATAATATAAGTTGAACGCATTAACTTATAACAATGACTTGCCTGGCTTTAGTTTACACTTACGAGGACTAGTCTTAAGCTTCTTCGGCTGAGAAGACAGAGCATATGGTGAGCTAATAGATGTAATCTTGCAATCAGAAGTAAGCGAACTTTGCACACTCAGCCGTAGATTTCTCACATGGCCGAGGTACTCCTTATCTGAGTTTGCCATACTGATGATATCTACATGAATGACATAAATTGCACAGTTGACAACCAGTAGTTTGTTCAATCAGCTACTGTCAAACATTTCCCTGAGAGAACTTTTAGTGATAAAACCAGATCAAATAAGTAAATGAAGGTTCCTACTTGCAACTTAAATGTCATAACAGCTCATGATATAATGATATTCTTTTATAAACAATAATGATTTATTGCAGATATTTATATAGACATCAAAATTTTTGTGAGCTGATCGCATTGTTAGCTGACAGAAAAAATTACCTCGTAAATGAATGAGCACAATAGAACCAATATTTTGGAAATACGTATACAGTATTTTCATTGGAATATTAAAAAAAAATTTTATCCTATGCTATCATAGTGGATTAACGTTGTGTGGTATTGTTGGAAAATTTTAGCATTTTCCAACAGTACCGCACAATGATAATCCACTATGATACGTAACTCAATTACACCAAGCTAACATGCAAACTACCTCCCACTTCCCCCCATGTCATCGTATATGTAAGAATGACATGCTCGTCTATGATTATAATGAAAATAACCAGCAGGAAAAGGCGCATTTTTCTCAAATATACCTACCAGTTTTGTATAACAGTATATATAATTGTCGACCATATTGTTACCAGCACGCGAAGACTACTCTAATATAACTAATCTAGTTATTTAATGTCGTGCAAATTCTAAAAAAACATACACTAGCTCACTGTGGCTTTCATGAATTGGCCTACAATAACCTATAATTCAAGACAAGAGTAGCGAGTTTTTTCCAAATTAGAGTTCAAGTGGCAAACTTCTAAATGACTGGAAACACGTGTTACTTATTACACTCAGGGTAAAAACAATAAACATACAAATGAAGCGCAATGATTGCCACAATAGTGTGTAAACCTGGACATATGCAACAAATGTGTATTGAAATCAGAATATTCAATATTGTAGTCAGATCTTTATCAGCTTGCAAACAAAATTTTTTATAGACCACAACAAAAACCACTTGAATGTGCTAGGTTGGTAAATGAAATAATACCAGCCCCTGATAAAGTATCACGTAATATATGCCAATCTAGCATTTTTACAATCGGCTTTTCATAAAAGAAAATACCAGGCCGTCAAAATGGCTTCAGTTAGCAACTGTGATCAGAGTATTTACTATGTTTTTTCGGGAAAGTTTTGGAAAGCATGCAAATTATTTGACAAATGCATTGGGAGTACATGTGGACTGTTCAAGTACTGCTTTTGAGCCATAAAATGTAACGGGTGCATGTTATTTAGCTTGCAATAAACAGAGCCATTATTGAGGTGACTCAGAATGCTTTATGTATTGCATTTTAAAACGTCTAACTGCTTTCCAAATTGTCCAAATTTTCACAAATCTTGTGAACGCTTCGTGAAATTGTACACATGCTATGAAAATCTGAGTCCATTTTGGTTGTCCGGTCTATTGATCATAGATCTCCTTTCCATTTACGACTGATATTTTTTTTATTATAAACACTGAACAGTCGAATACCAATAAAATAAATAAAGGAGTCACGTTTATTATTTATTTCATATGATTATAAAAAGTATACAACAAATAAATGCTTGTAAAAGTTTAATTTTAGAGACAATATTCAACAATCTTTTATATAGTTAATTGATTTGCTCTGTCTATTCATCTACGTTTATATTGAATAACTTGATCAGAGACCCAAAAGAAAGTAAGGAAAATTGCTTTTGGTGGGAAAGTCATGTGCTTTGTTAATCTTTCAAACTTTTTCAATATAGTTCAGATTATTTTGAAATGGTGCAGACTATTTCGAAGTAACTCATACGATTTGTAAAATTTCAAACTATTTTTAAAGCGCTCATAAAATCTGTACTTTTCTGAACCATCCAAATCATTTCTAAACCTTCTGGATATTTGCAAACAGCAACATGCTTTGTAAAACTTATCGTTATTGGACAGGAAATACAGTTTTATTTCACGAAATCCAGCAACTGCTAAGGCTGACAATTAATTTATTATAACCACCAACCCCACTTTCAGATAGATTTATCATTTACATTAACTCCATTTACTTTTAACCTAAAAGATATTTTGCAAACCGTTTAGACTATTTCAAAACAGTTAATACGCTTTTGATAACGAAAATGTCAAATGTTATGAGTCGTCATACATCATTGCTATTATAAACAATCAAGATTGGTAAAAGTGTTCCTACATGAATGGACACGATATCTTATATCTAATACGGTTTTTTTGTTGACTGACCGAGTGTATAACTCTTCAGACTAATATGATTGGTAAATCAGTGAGCGTGAGTGTCATGTCAGTTTACATGCATGGATATCATCCAGGGTAATACACTTATATAACATTATCTAATAATTAACAATGCAAATTAGGGGCAAATTATTAAAAAAGTAACGTTAATACTGTCACTGTTACTACTATTGCTGCTAATAATAAAAGCCACAATCATGACAACAATAAGCTGTTAGTTGTTATTATTATAAAAAACAATGATAGGCATAATAATTTTATTGTTCAGGTTGTTTGAGATTTTTATCAACTCTCGATCAACCACAACGATGGTGATCATCATCCTCATCAAACATGAAAACCCTGTCGAAATAAAACTAAAAAAATGCTCGCAATCAATCAATCAATAGGACAATAATAAAAAAAACTTTACTATTATAATTAAACTATTGTTATTCAATTACGATTTGTTTCTAAATAATAATGACAACTATAATTATTATCGGGAAAAAGAACTTTTTTTCTTCTCTTTACTTACTGCGCATATCTCATTATTATAATAATTAATGATGATGATGATTGATGATTGAAACTACAGTTTTTTTCTGCTTCCAAACAGCTACTGACTGGTGAATTGGCATTATTATTATAATAATAGTTTATATACAAATAACAATTATTAAATCAATAATTAACAATGATAGCAATGATTTAACCTATTACTACGTACTGCAGCCAGCTATTTTTCATTATTGTTATGACTTTATTAAATAAATAAACAACAATAAATAAAATGAATAATCATCCATCATCAGATATCCTCATCATGATAAATTAACTAAGTTTTCCATAAACGATATTATTTATTGCTATATATAGTAATAACTATACTATAATAATAAATAGTAATAAAGAATTGTTATTTATTATCATTATGAATAATAATAAATGAATAATAATAATGGAATAAACTAATAATTATTAAAAAATAATTATAATAACATATATACAATATATATACACAAACATATAATAATATTATTTTTATCCCAAAACTATATATGTAACACTGCCTACAACTTAATAATAATAGTTATAATAATAATTATTATTATTTACATTATTTTCATTATTTATTATCTTATCACTATTATTAAAATCAAATTATTATTACTACTAATAAATTACTAAGTAAAATAATTATTATTTAGTTTGCAACAACAACTCAACAACTACTAACTATCTACTATCTACTATTATCGTTAATCTTAGATCCTTTTGCAATTTCAAATATACAAACATATATTATTATTATTATCTCACATATATTATATGTAACACTGCTTACGAATTAATAATAATAATAATAGTTATTATCATTTACATTATTTATGATCATTTTTATTATTTTATAACTATTATTAAAAATATATTAATAATAAATTACTAATAAATAACAATTTATTATTATTGATTATTTTGCAAAAACAACAATCTATCTTACTTCCCGTGATTTCAATTATCAGACAGACAGTTACTGTGTTATCACTATCACCAATGCTCGTATGATGATTAAGAAAGTGTTTATTCAAACCTGATTTGATTGAGAGAGGGAGAGAGAAAAGAAACGCTTCAGGTCAGTAATAGTAATAATAATAATAATAATGATGTAGAATGCGTCGTTTCGCTCAATCTGAGAATCAAATAAGCAAAGCTAATGGAATTGTGAAACACGTAGGTGGGTGTTAACCATAGAATACTTCTATCTTGTCTAGTTACAAAGTTCCGGTCTTAATTATGTTTAAAAATAAGTGATTATATAAAGTTTTCCCTAAAGGAATTTGACTAACTTCGGATAGGAGAGAAGCTTAAAAAGTGCCGCAGGCGCTTTTTAACCTGTGTAAGGGAGTATATGGTGGAAAATAGCGCCTGGATCTTACAATGGATTTTACTCAAAATTGAGCCGATTCATACATGCACCATGCGACCAAGAAGGAAAGTAGATATTCCATGCGCAACATGTAAAAGAGAAGTGAGGAAACGGCAAGAAGGACTGCAATGTGTCGAAGCCAGTTGTGAGCTGTGGACTCACCGTACTTGCACCAAAGTGGGTAGAGTAGAACACAGAGAAATGATGAGAAGTGGCCGTTTATTGACTTTCATCTGCATTCAGTGTAGAAAACGGTAACCTATTTTCACATACATCGACTGTATTTTTTCTTCATCAAGGTATGTTTGTTGTTTAATGAACCTTGCTAAAAATTTCATATTTTATGCTCTGTATCATGTTTTAAAACCAAAATATTGTGTTGACTAATTTTGTACACACTCCATGACTCAAATTGAGCCAATTTTTATAAGCTCATTTCGTCACAAAATATGAAAAATCTTCACAATTACATGGTTTCATGAGCAGCACACGTCTTCATTTATATTTCCATTAAACTCAGCAATCTTCAAACAGGGAGCGGGAGATGGTAGATGGAGATGAGGTGGTAGATGGAGATGAAGTGGTAGATGGAGATGAGGTGGTAGATGGAGATGAAGCGGTAGATGGAGATGAGGTAGTAGAAGGAGATGAGATGGTAGATGGAGAAGAGATGGTAGATGGAGATGAGATGGTAGATGGAGATGAGATGGAAGATGGAGAAGAGATGGTAGATGGAGAAGAGATGGTAGATGGAGATGAGATGGTAGATGGAGAAGAGATGGTAGATGGAGAAGAGATGGTAGATGGAGATGAGATGGTAGATGGAGATGGTAGATGGAGAAGAGATGGTGGATGGAGAAGAGATGATAGATGGAGATGGCAGATGGAGACGAGATGGTAGATCAGATGGGAGATGAAGATCAGAGGGTAGATGAAAAGATGGATAATCACGAGGAGATAACTCCAGTGGAATCTTTCGATTAGGATTTTTTATTTAGCACAATTTAGTCATCACATAGTTCCATTTACTTGAGATTTATAAAGCCTTGTCATAACTAATTCGATTTCATGAAATCTAACAAAACTAATAGAGCGCGACTAGAGGTCTACTTATAAAGTGTTGAAGCAGACTTGGCGAGACGTGCTGTGTGCGGAGTTGTTCTCTCATTGAGCAATGTAAAACTTGAGAAAACTTAGAGCAAAAATGCAAAAAAATGCAATAGGGTTTATTAAGGTGTCTAGCACTCCGTAGAAGTGCTAACTGTGTGTGGTAACTCCACCGTCATATTATATAACACGTTTGAAACATAAGTTTGCAACAATTCTTTTATAAAATTTTAGTTGCAAATTAATTTCTAGTTCTTTACTACTATCATTTAGTGCTTCTTAATTTTTGTTCCGTTAAAACATAAAGTATTTCAGGTTCAATTATTATTGTTGCTGCGAAAAACGAATGTGGGAATGCAATTTTGACAAGGTTTTTGTATCTCAAACCATTACAAAAGCATTACGACTTTATCATCTAACCAATTTTAAACCTGAAATTTATTTTTTCAATGAAAATATGTATTAGTTATTTACAATTTGGTTATGAAACTTGGTCATATGACGGCCCGTCTATACGTAACCGCAGCTTTACCAAAGTTGAAAAGGTTGCTGACTCAAGAGAACATGTTTCAAAAAAAGTTTAAATTTATAGAAATCATTCTTTTTGAAATCATAAAAGCCTCAGCACAATGCCGACATCTGGGAGGCCTTCTTTCCACGTAAACAAATCAATGATCCTTGAAAATTTGTTTAATAATGTATGCAGCTACATATAACTTTTGGCATCGTCCGGAAAAAATTGCGGCAATTCTGTAAATGTTTTTAGAGTTTTTTTTTCTGAATGTTTCAGTCGAATAAATGCACTCAAAATAAATGACTGAAGTCCTTCAAACAGCACCGGTGCGAGCGTTTTACTTTTACCGTTATATTTTTTTAGCAATGTTATTATAGTATTTTGTCAGCGTGTTATATAGCATGATATTTATGGTACGCAAAAGGTTAATACATGTATTTATTATTAACTCAATGAACACCCAGTAGCTCTTGCCTGCTACACCGTTCACTGCCAAAACTCAACTACTTCTGGTCAGGTCACGTGTCCATGTGACTACCATATAAGTAAGGATATAAAGAATACTCAGGTGTGTAGATCACTCCCGATACTACACTCTCATTTTCGTATAAACTTCAAGACATAACAGGTATACTATGGTTGAATATTTGTTAAAACAAAGTAATAATGCCAACCAACACCATGCTTGACTTCTAGGAATTAAATGTTAGTACTGTCTATATATATTGACAGTGTTTTACAAACTGTTATCAAACTCTTGACACTGTGCAATCCGCACATAGTCATCTAGGTATTGTGGTATTTTGGGCTCTCTTTCTGAACGTGTAGGCGGCGCCAATGAGAAATTGTTATCTATACTGTCATGCATTTCAGAGGTGGCGCGATTCTCAGCTGAAATGGCCCGATTCTGAGATTGGTTGGAGGAATCTATCTGTCGTTGACTTGGGGACATTCCATGGTGATTGTTACATCTTGAAGTGTGGGCCGTCTGTCATGGTTCATCACAAATATCCGCTTCTGAGCTTGGTATGTTGTCAACCGCTCTCCATCTCCTCTCATATCTAACTGACTCAGACCACAGTGGTGGAATAGTCGGTTGCACCTCTTTCTCCAGCGTCCTTGAACTGCTATCTAAAACAGAAGAACTGGGGCGGAAATACGGTCTAGTGAAATGCACATTACGCCGCACCATTTTACCAGCACTACACTCCAGAATCAGCATAGGGCCGCATACCTTGCGTACCACAGAAGGATTTCCATGGAAAGGTGTTTGTACTTTCGAAGGGTTGTCACGTTTCACCAGAACTAAACTGCCTACTGCTACTGAGTGTTGAGTCCTACCCTTGTTTCTATCCTCAACCATACCATGCTTTTTCTCTGCATCTCTGTCCCGCCACTCTGCATCATCTAGATTGGTGTCAGCAAAATGTGGTATTCTGGTCTTTATTTTACGTCCGAACAACAACTCAAAAGGACATTTCCTGTTATAGTATGTGGAACAGCCGTATAGGCAACAATGTGTTTCTTCACTTCAGCTTCATAATCTAACCCTTCGGTAAAAGCAATCTTCATGCGCTTCATAAGCGAATGGTTTTGGCGTTCAACTTCACCATTCGCCTCGGGCTATCTAGGGGTAGTCAAATAGTGCTCAAAGCCCATATCACAAGCAAACTGTTTAAATTCACCTGACGCAAATTGTGGACCATTGTCTGACTTGAGTGACACTGGTAACCCATGGGCATCCAAGATATCTGTCAGTGCATCAATCATCTTTTTGGACGTCGTTGAAGTTCAAAACTTGACCTCATACCACCTACTGTAATCATTGACCAAAACTAAAAGGTTGTCGCCATTAGGCAGCGGACCCAGTATATCGCAAGCCAAGTCACACCGAGGTGCATTTGGCATTTCAGTCACCCTAATAGGGTCTCTAGGCATAGCCGTTCCCGGTAGTTGGCATCCATGACACCTTTTTACATAATTTTCCACATCTACATCTATCCCTGGCCACCAAACTCGAGCCCTTAGGTTTTTCTTTGTTCCCACAATCCCAAATGACCCTCATGGCCTAGTCTGAGTAGGGAATGTCTTAAAGAGGCCGGCATCACTATCCTACCACCCCGTAGCATTAACTGACCTATTACACATAATTCGTGACTTATGGCTTTATACACACGTTGAATATTCGGTGACCACTCAGTATTTTTGTTTTGTATGGCATCCCGAACGTTTTGAATCTCCTCATCAGCAAAGAACGCTTGTTCAATGTCCTTCACCGTTACTGAAGAGATTATATTGAGCACTCCATGTCTCACATATAATTCTGTATATTCCAAAGCTTTAGGTTGTTTAAGCCCTTCGCTACCTTTGGCCACCTTTATTAACATGAACAAAGAATCAGCAATGTTATCAACACCTTTGACATACTTAACTTCAAAGTCATAACATTGCAGTCTGAACATCCAGCGTTCTATTCTCAGCGAAGCTCTCTCGGTTCGCTTGCCATATATTATTTCTAAGGCTTCATGATCAGTGAGCAGCTGAAAGTGGGTTTCAAACAGGTACTGGTAGAATCTTTCACAGGCTCAGACACAAGCTAGTGCTTCTTTTTCTGTCTGCATGTATCTTGTTTCTACATCAGTAAGTGCTCTACTAGCATAGCACACCATACGTGGAGTGCTGTTTTGATATTGAACCAGAATGGCACCTAGGCCAACTGGGCTTGCATCTGCGTACACCAAGATTTTATTGTGTACATTGAAATATGCCAGTGTTTCACAGCTAGAGAGATCTTGTTTCAGCCTGTTACATGCAGCCAATTCACTAACTGTCAGAGTGATAGGTGTACTTGAAGGTTTTCCAACTGTAAGCTTTCTCAGCAGCTCAGTCTTGTCTGAGAAGAATGGAATAAACTTGGAACAATATCCAACAAGTCCCAGGAAACTCCTCATTTCCATGACACTCTTTGGTGGCTCAGCATTTGCTATAGCTTCTACTTTGCTCATTCCAGGGTCAACACCCTTGTCTGATACTCTGTGTCTTAGAAAGTCTATGTTGCTGGCATTGAAGACACACTTCTCCCTGTTCAGGGTCATTCCAGCAGCCTCTAAGCAACTGAAGGTCTCAAACAACCTATCATTGTGTTCAGCTTGTGTTTTACCATAAACTACTAGGTCATCTGCAAAGACACACCCGGGATGCCCCTAATAATATCTGCAACTTTGCGTTGGTAAATCTCAGGAGCAGAACATATGCCAAATATTAATCTCTTAAACCGAAACAACCCCACATGTGTATTGAACGTTGTTATATCCCGAGACTCAGGATGGAGCAAAAACTGAGAGAAGACCTTTTTCAGATCAATTTTAGAAAAGTGTTGAGCTCCATTCATGTCCCGTACAAGCTCGTTTACAATAGGAACTGGATAGTGGTGCCGTACTACTGTGGTTTTGGCTAGACGCATGTCAACACACAACCTAATTTTGTCATTGGTTTTGGGTATGATTACAACAGGACTAACCCATGTGGTAAGTCCTTCTATATGCTCTATTATGTCTAAGCTGACTAACTCTTTCAAGTTCTCTTCTAGCTTACTCATCATTGGTAAAGGAATTCTACGGTAAGGCTGAGCAATGGGCATTACATCAACTTTCCCCGCAAACGCAAAAGGTTTTTAAAACGTTAAGAAAATGTTTGAAAAGGTTTCCTGAAAAGTTAGAAAAACGTTTCCGAAGTAGGGTTTGAACAGATCTTTTCTGTGGACACCTTTTTCCGGTTTCTAAAACGTTTTCATGAAACGTTTGTTCGTGACCATAAACGTTTATTTAACTATATAAAAACATTTTTCTTTTACGTTTTGTTATTATTTTTAAAAAAAGTCAAATAATCATTTATCTTGGTTTTTTCTCTAAGTTCTATAAATGTTCTGTTAATTGCCATGTCTCTGTGCTCTTGCTTATCTTTTTGAAAACGTTTTTCTGAGACGTTTATATCACTTTTTCTTGTGCCCATCTCAAAACGTTTATGATTGGTTCGTTTTAAACATCAATAAATCGTTTCGCTTTCACGTTAATTAAACATCAGTGAGTAATGTTTCATTGCTGTTTAGCGCCCATATATTGCCATCTGTATAACGTTTTCTTCAAGTTGTTTTCTTGCTTTTTAACGTTTCTGAAACGTTTTCATAAAACGTTTTTCTTACATTGGAAGTCAACATCAGATTTCTGTTTCATTTTGATGTGTTTTAGAAGTTTATTTGTATACTAACATTTCTTTAACTTATGAGTAACAAACATTACAAAAATGTCACAAAAACCTGTGGCAAGCACAGCTTTTTATAGGAACACAAATACTTAGGATTTGTTTTGCTGTCTAGATTACGTGCAGTATACAAAACATACTCATCGCGACAATACAGCTATACATATATAAAACATGTTGATTAAAAACATAATAGACAAGGTTTTCAGTTTTGGATAAAAGCCTACAATAGAAGTTGCCATTTCCTGTGAAACTTGCACTAAGACTGATTTTTGCCAATGAAATGCATAATTTTGTTGTACAATTCATAGAAAACAAAATGAGCAGAAAAATAACATTCATTAAGCAATATTGCGGTTGGACGAAACTACTTGCAATAACTTTTTCCTGAAACTACGGAATTTACCAGCAAAAAACTCAAAAAAAATTGAAAAGACGACTCCGAATCTTAAAAGTCTAACTGATCAGTGGTTTGCTTTTGAGCTCCGTATAAAATTTTGCCTCAAAAAGGAACTAAAACATGAAAACAGTTTCATTTCAAGAAAAATATTGAGCATCATGTAACGCAATTCTGAGAGAACTTTTTTGTTACATCAGAACTCATTTCCGTAAATAAAAACTACAAATCGAAGTCTTTCGAAGTAAAAAAATGCACTGGGCTTTGATGTAGAGCTAGCTGTTATAAACACTTGTCCCATCAACCATCTTCTCTAGAATAGCCTATGTCAGAAGTCCACATAATCCCTAGCTGAAAGATTTTGTCGGCTTCCGTTAAACATAACCTTCATTCTAGTGTCTGAAAATTGAAATGTCAATATGATAATTTTCAACTCATGAACATACAACATATTGAAAACTTCTCTGAAATTTATAAACCGAAATACGATTCGCAAATGCAATGAAAAAGTTTTTGCGTATTGATCTTTTCAACTTGAACTCAACAAAAAACTAAACAAAACGCTGGAGGATCGAAACTACTTAGTTTGGTGCTCTTTCGTATGAACGAAATATAGCAAAATTCACAATCATTGCAAAAATATGGAGGCACGGAATTACACTTAGTGGTCAGTTTCATTAAAACAACTAGAAACTTGATGTGGTATACTATAAGAAAAACACAACTCCTGAATTAATTTAGTACTGTAAGAGCTCAGCGACGCATGTTCAAACTGATTACGAAAAACAGGTGTCTGCCTGTGTCATTTGACCGACGAGGAGTTGTCACCTATCCCATTATTTTTTTAGCCAATATGATCATCCTAAATGATCGGTTTTCAACCTACTGTCGTCAGTGTAAGGTTGAAATTAATTGTATTTTGCTTCGTAACAATAACAACTATTTAGTTACAGTATATTTGTCCAGCTGAAATCAATTACTTTTCAGTTATCATTTGCGACAGCTGTCGCCGGAGTTATACTCTCTTCATTTTTAATAGACGGCTGCTGTCGCGAGAATTTACGAGCGAGTTTTCTAGTATTTTTATCAGACCTACAGTAGAAATTTTTATATCATCGTGTAGAACAGAATCTTTTCTATTTTGTGGTCCTTATTTGAGGAAAATCTGCCAGTTTAAACGGAAACCGCTTCATGACCACCGCGACCTGTTCCTTTTCAGGCAAGAAATAATTTTTCTTGCTGAGATATTTTGAAATAATATTTTTTGTAGAAAACCTCCACGGATGAGATTTGTTCTGATAAATGGTTAGATTGTATTTAATTAAGCATGCTGGACTTGTTTAGAAGTGAAAATGACAGGTAGTATGCCATAAATTAATTATTTGGATGACGATATTGTTAACTAGTAATTTTTTATTATTTTAATTTTTTTTTCAAAGTGTTTATTATTATGGTTCTTTATATCAAAAGATAGCGCTTGAAATTCTCTATTCAGTGGTGTAAAAAGTGAGGTGCTAGCTTAAATAGGAAAAAAAAATAATAATATTCTTTGAAAAAATTTCCAGGATTTTCGCAAAACAAGGCCAACTTTGATTGACATGTTATGGCTAATGTAGTAGTCCATTAATTCTTCAAAAATTACCTACATGCATAAAAATTAAATTTTCTTTCTATCTGTTGCCTCAGTTTTTTGTTTTGAGCTTTACTTTTGGTGTTTTTTCAAAGCAAAAATGTCAATTTGAAAAAAAGTAGTGTCAAATAAAAAATATTTTCACCTCCTCACAAGAACAAAGTTAGCGTTATTTAAAAATCTACTTACAGAATAGGTATTGTTGAGTCTGATGCTCTTTTTGCAACTCTGTAACATCAACAGCTGAATTTTAAAACATTCCCAAAGTTTGATGATATTTTTCAAAAGCGCATGAGACTCACAAATCAATCAGGCATAAAGCAGACGAAAATTAAAGAGTTAATGTTTCTTTCACAACAATAAAATAATTATATGTTGAGAGAATTTATTTTACTAAACCAACTGAAAACGAAAGCCGTCGTAATTACAATTGCAGTTATAAATACTCAATAATAGATGCTGTCTGGTCATTGGTAAATGATGGTGATTGATATCATTTGCATCTGGTTTATGCACGTTGCTATGCTATGGATGAGCATGTTTGAATACTACAGGCCATGCCATTAGTACACACAAAGCATAAATCTGTACCTACAAGCAAAGTATTTTATATGTAGCACTAACCAATATTAATCCAAACTTTGTTCAGTGAAAATAACAAGCTTATTTATTTAAAGTAACGGTTTTTTAAGATTTTATTTTAAATGGTTCAGGAATAAAGTTGCCCTTCATTTTCGCATTCAGTTTGTGCAAATTAAAATGACCTTCAGGGCAAAGAACAGTGCGTGGACTCTAAGCATGCAAGGTTATTGATCGATTGTATTTTTTTTTTTTTAAAAAACTGCAATATGGAAAGCAAAGAAACAATTTTTGAATAATATTTTTACAAAAGCTCACCTTCATCACAAAATAATGGACTTCTGGCTTAAACCATGTGTCAGCAAGTCAATGTTGTCTCGGTCAAAGGAGACCATAGTGAAACTAAACTCACAATCTAAAAGAAGAAATCCTAGTCAAGTTGGCCATCAGAAGTACTGCAGTGGTGCATTCAGTCTCTGTATATACAGAGCTGCTGACTTACAATAAAATACGCATTGGATTGCGCACCTTTTTAACAAACACCAAAAAACAAAAGCAATTATACATACTATATTATGTGTGCGAGAAAATACACATAAGCCACATGGTACATACCATGTGGTTTTCAATCAATATTGGGTTAAAGCATAAAAAATGTATTCAACAACTCCAACTTGTCAAATAGAGAGTATGACGACTAATTTCTATGGTAGTGATTGATAAAAAAATGCAAGTAGTAATATATGAGCAGATCTCCCTACCAAGTGTTTTTTTGTGGATTAGACCTTGGAGGTTATGCAATGGGTTACGACGTTGGATGAATTCGCCGAGTTTATATTGTATTTTACTTGAGGGGTACTTGAGTGGCATTTGAGTGGCATTTAAGTGGCAATTGAGTTTTGATTATTTTTGTTACTTAACTTGAACTTATATGACATATAGATTTTGAATGTATGGCATTTAAGTTTTGATAATTTCTTCACATAACTCGAACTCATATACTTGAGGGGTATTTGAGTGGCATTTGAATGGCATTTAAGTGGCATTTGAGTTTTGATTATTTTTTTTACTTAATTTGAACTTATAAATTTTGAATGTATGGTATTCAAGTTTTGATAATCTTGTACATAATTATATACATAACTTTAACTCATAGAGCATCTAGATTTTGAATGTATGGCATTTAAGTTTTGATATTTTTTTGTAATTCGACTCATTATATCTACATTGAATAAATACAGTAATTAAAAATGAAACAATATGTGAATATATATATTTATTGTGCAATAAGTAGGGGAAATTTCATATAATATAGCTAGAGTCAGTAAATATTAAATAATACCAAACACTACAACTTGTAATGACAATCAATGCATAAGCTTTTACTAAAAGCTATCTTGAAAACCTTCAAAACATGATCCCAAATGGAAAAAAAATGGATAAAGTTAGATATTCATCTATTTGTTTACATCTACAAAAAAGAGGTAATTGGTGAAATATTTTTTCGATTTATTCAATTTTCATTAATTTTTTACAAAAACAAATCATCCTCTAAATGGTTAAATTTCATCTAATTGTACAAATTTACAAAAAAAACAGGGTATTTGGTAAAATATTCTTTCATTTCATTAAATGTTCATTATTTTTTGCAAAAAAGAAATCACCCTTTAAATGGTTAAATTTTATCTGTTTGTATATCTTTTACAAAAAAACAGGGTATTTGGTAAAATATTTCCTTTATTCAATTTTCATTAATTTTTTCAATAATTGCTTAAATATACATTATTCACTATTTTCTTATTCTAATTGTACAAATTCACAAAAAAACAAGGTATTTGGTAAAATATTCTTTCATTTCATTTCATTAAATCTTCATTATTTTTTTTTGCAAAAAAGAAATCATCCTTTAAATGGTTAAATTTTATCTGTTTGTATATCTTTACAAAAAAACAGACTATTTGGTAAAATATTTCCTTTATTCTATTCAATTTTCATTAATTCTTTCAATAATTGTTTAAATATAAATTGTTCATTATTTTCTTATTATTAGGTGAGCAACCTATCATACAAAATTAGTTTCTTGAGTGAGCGTTTTATCCTGCATTTTCCTTTTGAATTTTTTTCAAAAATTTACCATTTTTTTCAAAAACAATCATTTATATATACAATTTCCATTATTTTTTAAACAGAACAATTCCTATCTCTGAGAGGTTGGAGATATTGGGGTAGAAAACTTAGACATGATGATGAGAAGGCTATGGATTTTCCCGTTTAAGAACAAACCATTTTCGATGGCAATTTCAATTCGGAAAACTAAAACAATGTAATTTGTTTTTCAAAATGCAATCATCAGAAAGCTTTTGTCATGATGAGGAGGAGGCTATGGATTTACCCATTCAAGAACAAACCATTTTCGATGGCGACTTCAATTCTAAAAACGAATTAGAACTGAAGTATGTGGTATTACGTAATCATTTTTTTAAAGAAGAACAATCCATTTTTGATAGCAACTTTAATTCTAAAAACTAAATCAATGTAACTTTTTTATTCTTTGTCTCCCATGAAATTGTTCAAAACGAATTAGAACTGAAGTATGCGGTATTACATGATAATTTTTTTAAAAAACACATCAAAATCGACAAATTACTCTTCTAGATAGTTCAAGTTTACAATATTTGAGAATTAATCACAATAGAAACATTAAGCCTACTTGATAAAAAAGAATTTGACTGTTAAATTTAACTAATTGATTCAATGTTATTATTTGGATCTTTTGAAAATAAACATTTCAATGAAAACATCATATTTAGTCTTTGACACACTTGAAACCATTTTCCAGTAAATTTTACCAACAATATTTCAGAAATTTTTACTAGATATTTACAAAAAAAATGAGGTATTTTGGTAAAATATTCTTTTATTACATTCCTTTTTAATTTTTTATGTTTTAAAACAGGGTTTTATTACAAAGTTTTTTGTTTTTTTCAACTTTTTAAAAAAAATAATCATTATAATATATAGTTTTCGATATTTTTTTAAAAAAAAATAAATATATATATAGAGATTTTCACTTTATATTCTTTTATTCCATTCAATTTTCAATAATTTTTTGAGTGAGGATTTTATCCTACACCTTCCTTTTAAATTTTTTTATTTTTTTAAAAAATAATCATTGAAATATATAGTTTTCGATATTATTTTAAAAACAATGTATATATATATATAGAGTTTTTCACTTTATATTTACAAAACTTTGGTATTTGGGAAAATATTTTTTTATTTCATTCAATTTTCAATAATTTTTTGAGTGAGAATTTTATCCTACACAATCCTTTTAAATTTTTTATGTTTCAAAACAGAGCTTTATTACATTTTTTTGAACTTTTTAAAAAATAATCATTGAAATATATAGTTTTCGATATTTTTTGATTTTTTTGTACTTTTTAACTTTTTAAAAACTGTCAAAAAATCACCAAATTACCTCTCTAGATGAATAAAATTTACAAGTAAATAATTGTAATAGAAAATACCATATCTAGTTTTTACATTCATAAAACTGTTTTATAGTAAATTTTCTGTAATACAAACTACTATAGCTTACGATATCAATGGTTACAAAGCGCTTTTCTTGAACAATATCTTCCTTGATATTCTTCTGGTATATTATTAGACCCAGAGAGGAACTCTTGTATTCCGTATTCTCTGTGATCCAATAATTGACTAAAATACAAAAGTTATTCATTATGTAAATAAATTTTACCGAATTTAAATTTTACTCTTAGCTACATTAGATAGTTTACATTATATATAACAGGAAAATAACTCACTGAGTTACATCATTCAGCTCAATATTTCTTAGGGAAAGTTCTTTACTCTGTTTTATTTTTACGATATAATGGACTAAAATAAAAAATGATGTATTAGTATAGTATGATTAAAATTAATGTAAAATAAATATAAACTTTTGTTATTTTTTCAACTTCTATGTAAAAGAAATACACTGATTACACACGAAAAAGTCCTTTTTTCATTTGGATTCGGAATGTATAAATATAAATATATATATAATTTTAAAAATGTTTTACAACAAACACTCATGAATAAGCCATTTATGTGATAAAACGTGTTATTTACGTGAAAAATTAGGCATTTTTGTAAAATAATTATAACCTTTTGTGATTTTTTAAACTTTTATGTAAAAAAATACACTGATTGCACAAAAAAGTCCTTTTTTTTAATCCGAAATAGATATAATTTAAACATGTTTTACAAAAAATGTTTATGAATTGATCATTTATGTGAAAAACTAAACATTTTTGTAAAATAATTATAACCTTTTGTTATTTTTTAAACTTTTATGTAAAAAAAAATACACTGATTGCACAAAAAAGTCCTTTTTTTAATCCGAAGTAGATATAATTTAAACATGTTTTACAAAAAATGTTTATGAATTGATCATTTATGTGAAAAACTAAACGTTTTTTGTAAAATAATCATAACCTTTTGTTATTTTTTAAACTTTTATGTAAAAAAAATACACTGATTGCACAAAAAAATCCTTTTTTTAATCCGAAATAGATATAATTTAAAAATGTTTTACAAAAAATGTTTATGAATTGATCATTTATGTGAAAAACTAAACATTTTTGCAAAATAATTATAACCTTTTGTTATTTTTTAAACTTTTATGTAAAAAAATACACTGATTACACAAAAAAGTCCTTTTTTTAATCTGAAATATATATAATTTAAAAATGTTTTACAAAAAAACGTTATGAGTTGATCATTTATGTGAAAAATTGAACATTTTTGTAAAATAATTATCACCTTTTGTTATTTTTCTAACTTTTATGTAAAAAAATACACTGATGACACAACAAAATCCTTTTTTAATTCGAAATATATATATATAACTTAAAAATGTTTTACAAAAATGTTCACAAATTTATCATTTTAAGGGGTTTTTCATTGTAAGAATCCACAAAATTTTCACAAATCAACTTTTTAAAATTATGGTAAAAACTAATAAAACTTACCTATAGTGATATGAATCCCTTGAGTTATAGATTAGCTTCTCGAGAGTTTGTTCTCCACAGTCTTCTTTTTCAGCATCATCGAAGTGGTTGAGAAAATCCTCAGATTTTGGATTATCAGCCAGTTCCGAGGCTTGGATGAAGGCTTGATGAGCTGCGAGTACACTGATGTTGTAGAAAATTGAATTGTCTGCGTTTCGACTCAGACCCTTGAACAAAATCACTCCAAATCTCTCCGATGTCACAGCAGAAGCTATTTGATGAGGAATGCGCATATCTCCGATCAGTAATTCTTCATCTACAACACTTCTGTATTGAACTAGAAGAGTCTCTTCATTTCCATTCCATCGCCTGTCAGATTTTGCTATAACTTCAGGGTTTTGGAAACATATGACACTATCTGTTGGGAAATCCTGAAGATTAGCTACCTCGAAATAAGCATTGATTTGCCGCATACTTTTTTCTGGTAATACATCAAACGCATTCTTACACCTCAAAGTAGTTCCTGTTTCTGTAGCAGCACGAAAAATTGCTTTTCCAGTCTTTTCAACACCCATGTAGATCAAAACCAGTGGTCTTATTTGCGAAGCTTCATTGACAAGTAATCCTGCTGCTAATGGAATAGTGCTCTTCACTCTAACTACCTTTCCATCCTTTTTATAGTTGTAGATGATGGTACAGTTCGTTTCATCATGGAGCTCAAAGGTTAACACCTGCATAACTGTAGGTATTGGTAAATCTTCAACTTTGACTATGTTTTCAATGTTTCTTCTGGAAGCTGGAGATAGAGTACTTAAAAGAGAGGCGCTTTTGATGATGAGAGTTGCCAGAGTATTCAGACTGGCGCTTTGAAAGGGAATCATAGTGCGTTGAAGAAGTACATTGTCATCAATCACCTTATCTTGTGAAGGTTTTGGTTCTTTATTCTTCAGTTGTTTTGTATTGACTTGTGTCGACATTCTAAAAGATAAAGTAAAAATCCATGTTATCACAGCACCATCAAGACCTTCAATTGGGAGTGAGCTCCCCATGTAAAAAATTCAGTTTTTGGGGAGTTGTCCTACCTTGAAAGTGAATTAGTGGGCGGTGCTTGTCATTGGTCTTAGAATTCAAACATTACGCGGAAGATGGTTAGCATTCATTACTACATGCTTAGATAATATACAAGCTGCATCACAGCACTACTACCTCACATTTGTCAAATTACCGAATCATGAACTTGCAGCAAAACATAATGCAGTTAGTTCATCAGTTTCTGTATTATAACCTGGCTGTTTGATTTCACTAACTGCGTGTATATCCTTGCTATTCAGATTTTGACGCAGCGAAAGGATTTCAGAAGAGTTGACCTTTTTGTTCATCTGCTAAGAGTGTCCGCTGCGAGCATTCTTTTACCAAAATCAATTCAAATGAACGGCGAGTAATTACTTGCAGTTGTTGTGTCATACAAACTTGTGTCAGAGATAATAATTCAGTGAGATGTAATGTAATATATGGCAATCCATTATCATTTATTGACAACTTTATTGAAAAACTAGTCCACAAACCGAAATGTAAAAAACAGCCAAACAAAAATAAAACTGGAGCATTCTATTATACCATGTCAATCTTACTACCTGACTGTGTATAACATAATATAACTCGCACACTATTTGTGTACTATTTATCAGTGTATACGACATGTGAGTGTGTGTTACATGTGAGTGTATACTACATGTAAGTGTGTATTACATGTGAGTGTATACTACATGCCAGTGTATACTACATGTGAGTGTGTATTACATGTGAGTGTATACTACATGTGAGTGTGTATTACATGTGAGTGTATACTACATGCCAGTGTATACTACATGTGAGTGTGTATTACATGTGAGTGTATACTACATGTGAGTGTATACTACATGTGAGTGTATACTACATGCCAGTGTATACTACATGCCAGTGTATACTACATGTGAGTGTATACTACATGTGAGTGTATACTACATGCCAGTGTATACTACATGCCAGTGTATACTACATGTGAGTGTATACTACATGGGAGTGTGTACTACATGTGAGTGTATACTACAGGCCAGTGTATACTACATGCCAGTGTATATTACATGTGAGTGTGTACTACATGTGAGTGTGTACTACATGTCAGTGTATACTACATGTGAGTGTATACTACATGTGAGTGTATACTACATGCTAGTGTATACTACATGTGAGTGTATACTACATGTGAGTGTATACTACATGTGAGTGTATACTACATGCCAGTGTATACTACATGTGAGTGTGTATTACATGTGAGTGTATACTACAGGCCAGTGTATACTACATGTGAGTGTATACTACATGTCAGTGTATACTACATGCCAGTGTATACTACATGTGAGTGTGTATTACATGTGAGTGTATACTACATGTGAGTGTGTACTACATGTGAGTGTGTACTACATGTGAGTGTATACTACATGTGAGTGTGTACTACATGTGAGTGTGTACTACATGTGAGTGTATACTACGTGTGAGTGTATACTACATGCCAGTGTATACTACATGTGAGTGTGTATTACATGTGAGTGTATACTACATGTGAGTGTATACTACATGTGAGTGTATACTACATGTGAGTGTGTACTACATGTGAGTGTGTACTACGTGTGAGTGTATACTACGTGTGAGTGTATACTACATGCCAGTGTATACTACATGTGAGTGTATACTACATGTGAGTGTATACTACATGTGAGTGTGTACTACATGTGAGTGTATACTACGTGTGAGTGTATACTACATGTGAGTGTATACTACATGTGAGTGTATACTACGTGTGAGTGTATACTACATGTGAGTGTATACTACATGTGAGTGTATACTACGTGTGAGTGTATACTACATGCC
>CALYOO010000459.1:0-30841 GCA_945261195.1 Cryptosula pallasiana
GCACAAAAAGATGGCATATGGGCAAAAAGTATTTTTGGAGATGCGTTTAGTAATCAGATAAAACAAGAAACAATAGAGACTATTAAACAAGAGATGGGAAAAGTAGACTTAATTGTATATAGTGTTGCATCTGGCAAACGGATTGATCCGTCTGATGGAACGTTGTATACTTCTGTATTAAAACCAATAGGAGAGACATTTTTTGCAAAATCACTTGATGTAGTAACAGGAAAAATTATTGACGTACATGTCGAGGCGGCAAGTGAGTTAGAAAAATGTGCAACGCAAAAAGTGATGGGAGGAGAGGACTGGAAGCTGTGGATAGATGCACGAAGCAGATGTTATCGCAGAAAATGCAATTACTCTTGCATATTCATACATTGGTCCAGAAATCACTAAGTCGCTTTATCGCGCAGGAACTATAGGAAAAGCAAAAGAGCACTTGGAAGAAACTGCGCATAGAATCGATCAAGAACTGCAACAAAAAGGACTTGGACGTGCGTATGTGTCTGTAAACAAGGCACTTGTTACGCGTGCGAGCATGGTGATTCCAGTTGTGCCACTGTATCTTTCTATCCTTTATAAAGTGATGAAGAAGCAAGGCATACATGAAACATGTATAGAACAGATGCATAGAATGTGTGTGGAAAAAATATACAATGGAGTTTCTGTGAAAACGGATCAACAGCAACGTATACGAGTAGATGATTGGGAGATGAGACCGGACATACAAAGTGAAGTAGAAAGAATTTGGGACATAGTGAATGAAGAAAACATTTTGGAATATGCTGATGTTGACGGATTTCGAAAAGAATTTTATCATCTTCATGGGTTTTTATGGGATGGAGTAAACTACGAAGAAGCAGTAGAAATTTAATAGAACATACTATTTTATGATATTAGAAGCGTTTGTTCTCGGTACAAGTGGTTCGTTGCCACTTCCATATAGAGCGTTGAGTTCTATATTATTACGTAGAGAAGGGGAAGAATTTTTATTCGATTGTGGAGAAGGAATGCAGCTTTCCTTAAAACACATGCATGTACGGTGGAAAAATTTGAAACTTATATGCATATCACATTCGCATGCAGATCACGTTACGGGTCTTCCGGGATTGCTTATGCTCTCATCTCAAGTAGAGAGAGAAGAGCCGTTAGTTATAGTGTGTCCTCTTGATGTTAAAAATTTTATAGAATCCACGCGGAGAAATTTAGGAATGTATATCAATTATACTATTGAGTATAGATTGCTAGAAGATTTCAAATCGGGTGGAATTGTATATCAAGATAAAAAAAATGAATACGATATTTGTGCATTTCCAGGGAAACACACAAGAAATGTATGGGGATTTTCTCTCATTGAGAAAAATAGAATGGGAAAATTTTATCCTGATCGAGCTATTGCATGTAATGTTCCTAAGGGATATCAATGGGCGCAATTACAAAAAGGAAAAGAGATTTGCTTAGATGATGGAAAAATAATATATCCACATGATGTCATGAGCGAAAAAACGAGAGGGGCGAAAAGTATCATATGTTACTGACACGCGTCCCACTGAAGAAATACAAGAAGCAATAGCACATTCAAATGTAGTATTTTGTGAGGGGATGTTTAAACACGAGCATTTAGAGCTTGCGAAACAAAAAGGTCACATGACGGGTATGGAAGCTGCGAATATGTGTGCTCATGCAAAAAAAATAGGTGAAGTAGGACTACTGCATTTTAGTCCGCGATATCTTAAACACGATATCATTGAAATAGAAAAAGAAGCAAAGAAAGTATTTGCAAATGCTTTTTGTTGCAGAGAAAGAATGTATATACACATTCCATATAAAGAATAATAGTATAAATAACATTAATTATAAAAAAAATTGTATTTTTAATAAGGAGGATACATGATAGAATTACAAAATGTGTCAAAGAGTTATGGAAATTTCCAGGCTGTAAAAGATGTAAGTTTTTCAGCAAAACCGGGAAATATTATGGGGTTACTCGGTCTTAATGGAGCTGGCAAAACGACATTGATGCAAATTATTACCGGATATCATCATGCACAGGAAGGAACTACATCTATATGTGGCATTGATATAATGGAACATCCAGTTTTGGCAAAACAACGCATTGGATATTTACCAGAAACAACGCCATTGTATGACGATTTGTTTGTGTATGAATATCTTCGATTTATTGCGGCAGCGAGAGGCATAGAATCAGCAGATATTGCTCAGGCTATAGATAAAGTTGTGCAACTATGCGTATTAGGAGATTTCGTTGGAAAATCTATCTCAAGTTTGTCAAAAGGTATGAAACAAAGAGTTGGTTTAGCACAGGCTATTATTCATAATCCTGATGTGATTATTTTGGACGAACCAACTTCAGGACTAGATCCTAATCAAATAGCAGAAATACGTGCTGTTATACGTGAATTAGGAAAAACAAAGACAGTTATGTTATCTACTCATATTCTTCAAGAAGTTGAAGCATTGTGTTCACAGATATTAATCTTAAATAAAGGGAGCATTATTGCTCAAGGAAACAAATAAAGAAATTGCAGCAACTCTGAAAGGCGGTGCATCATTTTCTGTTGCTTGTGTGGGAATGTTACAAGCGAATACTATACAAACATTGAAGGCTATGGAAAATGTGAGAGAAGTGTCTATTGTGAAAGAAGACACTCATAATGATATTACTATGCTATCTGTTTTTGGTGAAGAATCAAAACAACTTCATGGAGAAAATATATTTGAATGGGCTGTTACGCATAACGTAAAAGTGCGTTATATGTATGAGGATAATACAAGCTTAGAATCTATATTTCAAGAAATTACCACTGCTAATAATAGTGATGTACAAAATGATACTATTACCCAATGGAGGAGTACAATGACATTAATACTTATCAAAAAGGAATTAAAGCAATATTTCAGTTCACCAATTGCATATATCCTTATATTTTTCTTTTGTTTTTTAACAGCGTTATGGACATTTGTTATACAAGGGTTTTTTAGAAATGACACAGCAAATTTAGGCATTTTTTTTAGTATTATGCCGGTGCTTTTTATTATTCTCGTGCCAGCTGTAACCATGCGCACATGGTCAGAAGAACACAAATCGGGTTCTGATCAGCTTCTTCTTACCTTACCATTTAGTGAATGGCATCTTGTTCTTGGAAAATTTTTTGGAGCGATGATACTATTTGCTATCATGCTGGTGCTTACAATAAGTATTCCACTTACGGTATTACCAATTTGGAAAGTTTCAAACTGGTGTTCTTGCTGCTAAACTATATAGGGCTGATATTTCTTATTGCCGCAGAAGTGAGTATAGGGTGCTTTTTATCTGCAGTCTCAAAAAATCAAGTGTCAAATTTTTTAGTTGCTACTCTTGTATTATTATTTTTTACTCTTATAGGCATGATACCTTCGGTATCATCGTTTCCACTGTGGGTAGATAATATATTGCAATATCTTTCTGTTATGAGACATTTTGAAAGTTTTGTAAAAGGGCTTTTAGACACACGTGATATTATGTATTTTATTCTTGTAATTGTAACGTTTTTATTTCTCAATAGACAAGCACTTATAGATAAAAGATGGAGGTAGTAGAGATGAATAATATAAAACATAATAAAAAATTACAACAAAAAATAATAGCAATAGTGTTTTTTGTATTTATTGCATTAGTATTGGTAAATTCCATAATTTTTTACACACGTATAGATCTTACTGACACAAAAATGTTTTCGATTTCTAAGACGTCTCAAGAAATCGTTCGAAATATTGAAGATGTTATCTATATAGATTACTATGTGTCCCCAAATCTTAAAACGACATATTCTCAGCCTGGAGCAATACTTGATTTGCTTCAAGAATATCAGGCTCGTTCTAAATCAAAAGTAGTGGTCTCAGAAAAAAATCCAAGTGATTTTGAAGAGGAAGTCAATAAATATGAACTTGCCCCTCGTCAAATTCAAGTGATAGAGCAAGATCAAGCAACGTATGCAGTGGTATATTCTGGTATTGTCATACATTATCAAGAGCGAACGCGCATATTACCATTTTTTATAGAGCCTACAATTATTGAATATCAAATAACTGCAAAAATTCAAGAAATACTTTCTGATGACAATAGAATTGTTGGTATATTATCACTTGATGCACAATATATGTCGGATCCTCAAATTTTACAAGATTTGCAAAGCACATTAGATGCTGATTATGAAACACGCATGCTCACAAATGGACAGGCAATTGATGAAGAAATAGATGCATTATTTGTGATAGGAGCTACCGATATAGATAATGATACAGCATATTATATTGATCAATTTTTGATGTCAGGAAAAGGGATATATTTTGCATCAGAGTCAGTGCGAATAGACATACAAAATCTTGCTTTTGGTATAGGAAAGAAGACGCTCTTGCATTCTATGCTCGAACATTATGGAGTTATTGTAGAAGATAAAATTGTACTTGATGAATACAGTCGATTGAGACCTGCAGAAGCACGATCGGGCATCCGTATTTTAGAACCATATCCTATGTGGGTTACTATTATTGATTCTGGCGTTAATAAAGATCATCCTCTTACTGCACGGTTTAGTGGTTTGGATCTTTTTTGGCCAAGCCCTCTTCGTGTTGACGATAGTAAGAAAGAGTACTATACCACTTTGTTGTCAAGTTCTTCTAAGTCATGGTTTATTGACCCCTCTAATAGTGAGGCAATAGCAAAGAGTGAAGATAAAGATGTTCAAAGAATATATAACCTATCATCGAATAGTAATTTTATTGATACTCAATTAGGTAAAACGCGGCAAGCATATTCATTGACTGAGTCATTTGCAGGACCACTTACAAGTGCTGTAGATGCAGGAATTATTACGAAGCCACAAACTGAGAGTGCTGATTATAAAAAAGATACAAGCATGGCTCGATTTGTTATTACAGGAAATAGTCTGTTTGCGAGTGTAGCGTATCGAACTACATCAGCACAGTATAATCTTGTATTTTTATCTCATGCGTCAGATTGGCTCAGTAGCGATGAAAAATTACTTGCTATTAAGTCTCGTGTATTACATAATACAAAACTTGATAGAATTGATGATCTTGAGCTGAAAAGTTTTCTTGCACTCTTAGTGAAAATATGGAATGTAGGAATTATTCCGACGGCGCTTATCGTCATAGCGATAATGATGTTATTTGTACGAAACAAAGCATCGCAAAAAAAATATATCAGTAATAAAGGAGATGTATAATATGAAATCATCTAAATTATTAATTGGAGTTGCTGTACTAACCATTACATTACTATTGGGATATTATTTGAGTGCTCCACAAAAACACAAGAGAAAAACATCAGAAGCTGTAATAAGTTCAAAGCTACTTGCAAAAGTTGATCGTGTTGAGATAAATGATGTTGTATTGATTGCTAAAAAAGATGCCAAAAACACACTGTGGGAATACCATGAAAATGATTTGGTATTTCCAGGTCATGAAGAACGCATAGAAGAATTTTTTAGCGCTATGAAAAAGCTGACAGTTGGAAGAAAAGTAACTTCTCAGCCCAAAGATGTATCGTTATATAATCTTGATGAAACAGCCACAGACGATACTAAGCCATTTAGTATTATACTCAGTGATAGTCAGGGGAAGCAGTTGTTTTCTATGAAAATATCAAAACAAACAGAGAAAGCGGGCATGTATGCACAGTTTGATAATGATGTATCGGTATATGATATTAACTGGGAGTATTCATTGGATGTGAATAGAGAGTATTGGCTGGACACCACTGTGTTTCCTTCAGATCTCGATGATGCTATCGTTACGAAGATTCAAATCGAACAGAAAGATAAGGAAACTACTCTGTTGGAAAAAGATGATAAAGATGCATGGAATATTGATGCTGCTGCTAAAAAACGTATAGATACGCAAAAAGTATTAAACTACATATCTTTTGTGGATGACTTAAAAGCAAGTGATTTTGTTGATGTTGATGTGAGTGATAATATGTTTTATGGAAATGTAACACTACTTTCTGAAAATGATGTTGTAAGAGAATTAGCAGTGTATCGTTTTGCAGATTCATATTATGCAAAAACTAAAAATTTTAGAGAAAAATATACTTTTTTGTTGCAGCAATATCTTGTTGATACGTTATTTCCTGTGCCGAAACATTTTGATGAGGTAGAGAGAAAAGAAGTAGAAGAAGATGATGTCGCTGAATAAAAGTAAAAAACGATTGACAATAACGATAAGCCTTGCATGTACTATGCAAGGCTTTTTTATTAAAAAAAAATTAATGCATGAGAAACATTCATATGATATAGTAAAGAGTAATAGAGTTGTAATATATGTGGTACTATCTCAAGAGAGGAAAAGATGAGTATTGTTAATTTTGGTTCTTTGAATATCGATCATGTTTTTAATGTAGAACATATTGTAAATGCTGGAGAAACACTTTCTAGTAATAAATATAGTAAGTATTTTGGTGGAAAGGGTACCAATCAATCTATAGCGGCGTCAAGAGCAGGAGCAAACGTTATACATTGCGGAAAAATTGGAGAAGATGGAAGATTGCTTCTTGATGAGATGAAAAAAAAATGGAATTCACACGCAGCTTATACATTTTTCAGAAGAGGCAAGTGGAAGTGCAATAATACAAGTGGATGCCAAGGGAGAAAATTCCCATAATTCTATACGCTGGAGCAAATAAAAAGATTAGTATATCTGAAATCGATTATGCATTTACGTTATTTACTACTCATGATGTGGTGTTGATTCAAAATGAAATAAACAATGTAGCATATATTATGCAGAAAGCGTATGAAAAAAACATGAAGATTTATTTTAATCCAGCTCCTATGAATAAAGATGTATGTATGTATCCATTAGATTTAGTAAATATGTTTATTGTAAATGAAGGAGAGGGAAGCGCATTAACGGGTGAGACCGATCCAGATACAATAGCGTGTGCTATGATATCCCAGTATCCTGATGCAGAAATTATTCTTACATTGGGAAAAAAAGGAGCAATGTATATAAGCAAACAGGAAAAAATATATATAAAAAAGCGTATCGATTTCTGTTGTAGATAGCACTGCTGCAGGAGATACTTTTATAGGGTATTTTTTAGCAGGATTGCAAGAACAGCATTCTCTTTCTACCTGTCTTCATCGTGCAAATATAGCAGCGGCATTGTCGACTACAAAAACAGGCGCACTGCCTTCTATCCCCTTTAAAAATGAAGTGGATGATTTTATACAACATGCACACGATAAATGAGTATAAGAAAAACAGTCAATTATAAATAGTCCTGCACATCCGTAGCCGTTCATAATACAATATATGTATTATGAATGTAGAAAAAGATAATAAAAAAAGTTTTCATTGGGCAGATGTCTATGCTCAAAAAATAATACGAGAAAAAGGAGAAAAGCCATATTATACGTGTGCATCAGGAATTACTCCTTCTGGTGTAGTGCACATAGGAAATTTTAGAGAAGTAATATCGGTGGAGCTTGTAGTACGTGCATTACAAGATATGGGAAAACAAGTTCGATTTATATATTCGTGGGATGATTTTGATGTGTTTAGAAAAGTGCCAAGTAATATAGCAGATGCATCTCACTATGAAAAATATTTGCGAAAATCTATAGTTGATATGCCAGACCCTTATAACAGGGCAGAAAGTTATGCACGAGGAAATGAGATTGTCATAGAAAAAGATTTGTTGCAAGTTGGAATTAATCCCGAATATATATACCAATCAGAGAAATATAAAAAATCCATCTATGCAGAGGGAATCCAAAAAGCACTTATGCACAGAAGAGAAATAATGGCTATTTTGAATCAGCATAGAAAAGAAGACTTACTTGATACGTGGTATCCAATATCGGTGTTTAGTGAATTTACAGGAAAAGATACTACAGAAATATTGGATTGGGATGGTGAATGGAATATTTGTTATCGATGTAAAGAAACTGATCAGACATCCAATATTGATATTCGAAAGACAGATATTGTAAAGTTATTGTGGAGAATTGATTGGCCTATGCGATGGAAATTTGAAGACGTAGATTGTGAGCCTGCAGGGAAAGATCATCATTCTCAGGGTGGAAGCTTTGATACAGCAAAAGAGATAGTTGCAAAAGTCTATAGTGGTAACGCACCGGTAACATTTCAATATGATTTTGTAAGAATCAAAGGAGGAAGCGGAAAAATTTCTTCATCATCTGGAGAGGTTGTTGATCTGCATGATGTATTACAAATTTATCAACCTCAAATAGTAAGATATTTATTTGTAGGTACAAGACCTAATACAGAATTTGCTATATCGTTTGATTTAGATGTGATTAAAATATATGAAGATTATGATAAATGTGAGCGTATATATTTTAAGGAAGAGCATGTGAGTGAAGCACGATTCTTAAAAGAAGTTCGTATTTATGAGTTGTCGCAGATTAAAGAGGTTCCGACTGCTATTTCTATGCAAGTGCCATTTAGACATGTATGTAATATTTTACAAATATATTCTGGAGATATAGAAAAAACGCTTGAATATCTTAACGTTCATTCTCAAGTAGATAGAGACTACATTACAGCACGAGCACGCTGTGCGTGGAATTGGATTGTCAATTTTGCCCCAGAAGAATTTAAATTTTCTCTTGCAGATATTCATAGTGAGTATAGCAATGAAACAGAACACCACACACAAGCGTTGAATGTATTGTATAAATATATAGAAGAAAATTTTGAAAACATATCAGACAAAGAAATAAATGATGGAATTTATAATGCTGCGAGAGAAACACATATAGAACCAAAAGATTTTTTTACAGTATTATACATGCGGATAATAAATAAATCAAAAGGACCACGCTTAGGAAGTTTTTTCAAAATTTTAGGAAAAGATACGGTATTACAGTATCTTAAAACAGTATAAATAGTGAGAAAATATGCATATGAATAAACAAGACACGTATAAAAAAAACATAGGTATATATGCAGTAGAGCATTTTATACAAAATGGTATGACAATAGGGTTGGGAACAGGAAGCACAGCTATTTGGGCAACGCGAGAGATAGCAAAAAAGTATCATGCTCAAGAGCTTACTGAAATTTATTGTGGGGTGTCAGGACCAGGCACTCGTCTTGAAGCGAATCGTCTTGGACTTCCTGTGTACGATCTCAATGCTTCCTGCTTGTCATATTTTGATGTAAGTATAGATGGAGCAGATGAATTTGACGCGAAAAGAAATTGTACAAAAGGTGGAGGAGGCTGTTTGTTGCATGAAAAGATTATCGCGTATGCTTCCAAACAATTTGTTGTTGTTTTGGATAAGAAGAAGAATGTTTCCGCACTAGGAAAGACATTTCCCATACCAGTAGAAGTTATTCCGGCGTCTATAAGGCATGTTCAAAATCATATAGAAAAAAAATTCTCTATTAAAAATATGGAAATTCGATTAGATGCTCGTAAGATTGGTCCTTGGATTACAGAAGAGGGTAATTATATACTCGATGTATATTTTAATGATATATTTGACTGCGAACAGAGAGAAAAAGAACTGGTGTGTATTGTAGGGGTTGTTGAATGTGGAATATTTTCTGCCAATCGATATCTCAATCCCCCGGTGTTTTGTGTAATTGATGACGATGGAAATATTTTTGTTGAATAACACCCACGTTATTTGATTAAAATTTATTTGTTAATGAATTAATAACTTCCTGATTTTTTCTCCATTTTTTTTCAACTATTATTCGCAATGATAATTGAACACGATAAGGAAATAAGTGAGCAAGTTTTTGTGAAGCGCCCACACGTATTTTTTTTATCATGCTTCCACCTTTTCCAATAAGTATTTTACGTTGACTTTCAGTTTCAACGACTATATTAACGCGCGTTAATATGTGAGTTGCATTATTATCTTTATCGCGATGTTTAATAGATGATTCACAAATGCGAGTGTACAATGCATAAGGGAGTTCTGCTTTTAAGTGCTCAATTGCAGATACGCGTACTATTTCACAGATACGCATGTCCGCGCTTTGATCAGTATAATATTCCTTGGGATAGAGTGGTGGAGATAGAGGGAGATGCTGGGCAAATGTATATACTACGCTCTCTGTATCGGACGTATTTGTAGCACATATACACATTATGTTTTTTTGTTCATATTCACAAAAAGTATTTGTAAAATGTGTGAGATATGCTGATTTTTTATTGGGAGCAACATCCATTTTATTGATTACTATAATAACAGGAGTATTGTGCTGCATTGTTATATCACGAATCATTGATGTAATATTTTTTTCTTCTTCTCCTGGTTCTCGTGATGCATCGAGCATATATAAGATAGCGTCTACCTCTTTTAATGACAGAAGACTTTGCTTGCGCAATGAGGTGCTAAATCGTGATTCGGAAAAATGAATTCCTGGAGTATCGAGAAATATAATTTGAAATGATTCACGAGTTACGATACCTCGTATTATATTTCGAGTGGTCTGTGGATATTTTGATACTATAGCGGTATATTCTTTACACACATTATTGAGAAATGTCGATTTTCCTACGGATGGTCGACCAATTACTGCAACTGTTCCACATCTAAAGTGATCGTGAGAATTCTTTGTATTATCTATAGAGTCATCACATGGAGGTGGTGATTGATGATCTGTGTGTGACTCTTGCATTTTATAACTTTGCATATTACTATAATAGTATATATGCCTAATAAAAAAGATGCTCAAAAAGATAATAAGCAAGATGTACCAGTAGATGTGCAAAGAGTGCTTGCACGAGAAGAGATTAATAGTAGAATATTGTTTATTTCTGGGGGAATAGATAAAGACAGTGCTCAAAAATTGACGCGTTCTGTTTTGCTGCTTGATCAAATATCACACGAACCTATTAAGATTTTTATCAACTCTCCCGGTGGAGAAGTAAATTCAGGATTTGCTATATATGATTCCATACGATTTATTACATCGAAAGTATATATTATAGGATGGGGACTTGTCGCAAGTGCAGCGGCGCTTGTGTATCTCGCTGTTCCCAAAAAAACAGAGACTGTCATTTCCTAATGCGCGATATTTGTTGCATCAACCACTTTCAGGAATTCGTGGGGTAGTGAGTGATCTCGAAATACATGCGCGTGAAATAGAGCGGCTCAAACATCAAATTAATGTAATAATAGCGAAAGAAACTGGAAAAAATCTCAACAAGATAGAAGAGAATACTGATAGGGATTTTTGGTTGACTGCAGAAGAAGGGCTTGAATATGGACTTGTTGGATGTATTACGCAAAACAAAAAAGATTTTCCTGAACTTTTTCTTCCTTTAGACTCAAAGAAAGAAAAAACATCAGATAATGATGTGAAGACTACGCGAACGAGTACAAAAAGCAAAACAACCGATAAAACAACCGATAAAACGACTGAAAAAACACCTAGAAAAACCACAAAAAAATCATCGAGTACATCATAAGTTATTACGCATAGTTGATAGCATGTTCTGATGGTATATGCGTAATGATATACTTTGATTATATGATAATGACAAAAAGCAAAAAATAGATCAATCATAATAATATTTTCAAGAGTATAAAGTATATATATGAAAATATTTTTTATCAATGTATTGTTGTGTATTGTTTTTGTATGTAATGTATTTTCTGAACAATTACGTATTATAAGTTTTAATGTTGGCAATCTCTTTGACGGTAAGAAAAATGGGAATGAGTATGCACAATATATACCACCAAAATGGACAGAAGAATCGTATCAATTGCGTCTTGTGTCTATAGGAAAATCATTACAACGTATTGCTTCTAAAACAGACGTATTCGTATTGCAAGAAATTGAAAATCGGAATGTACTTGATGATATTTATAAGTATTATCTCCCAGCATTTTCTCACTATGTTATTACCAATGATCGCTCATCGGCTACTCAGGTTGCAGTGATGTCTCGTTATTCATTTACACATGTCAATTCACACAGTATTGCTGTATTGAGAGATTCTTATCCAACACGTCCTATTTTGGAGGTGAGAATATTGTTTGATATGACATCTCACAAAAAAATAAAAGATGAATTACAAATAATTGCCGTACACCTTAAATCGCGCATACCACCGAAAGGGATGTATAGTTCGGATGACATACGGACTATACAATATAAATGTATTGCAAAAATCATAGACAATACTATTCCAAGCGTTATTGTAGGAGATTTTAATGACTTTGATCCTAGTAAGAATATTAATAAGTATCAGCTTGTAAAAAATAATAGAGTATATGAAATCAATACAAAAACATACAAAGATAGACGAGATAATAAAGGAAATATGATTAGTGGAACATACTATTATAAATCAGAGTGGCAAATGATAGATCATATACTTGTAGATACTGTATTGAAGCAACTCTTGATACATGCCGAAACGATTATAATGGCGCACGAGCCATTTATAACAAAAAAAGGATATCCGAATGCGTTTTTTCACCATAGAAAAAATTTTTCTGCAGTATCAGATCATATTCCATTACTATTTCTATTTGATGGTAAGTAACGCATGCAATTTTATTGATGTTTTTTTGTAGAAGAAAGCAATTTTTTTTATAGCAAAAGCATCACGATTACTTTCTCTTTGTATGGTATTCTCATCTATCGTAAGATGCTTGCTCATAAGTTTTTTTATACGAGGTGTGCAAAATGTACCTTGACACGCACCCATGCCTGCTCGTGTAAGACGCTTGACTGCATCTATGGTGAGAAGAGGAATATTTCGACTGAGCGCATCGTGTATAGTTTTTTCATATACTTGTTCACATCTGCACACTATGCGATCTTTTGCGCCCTCAGGATATTGAGCTTGTTGATTCGCTTGTTTAAGTGGTATATATTTTTTTTGTGGCACATAAAGTATTGGCTTGCGTTTTTTTGTGCATTTTTTTTGTTTGAGTGTGAGACCTTGTTGAGATAATATGTCTACTGCATGTTCTGCAAGTGCTGGAGCTGAGGTGAGCCCTGGGGATTCTATTCCGCCAAAGAGTATCGCATGAGAAATAGATGTATCTATAATAAAGTCATGCACACTACTTGTTGGACGTACTCCTGCATAAAATCGTATGTAAGAATGTATATCGATTGTGTTAATAGCGGGAACGCTTTTTGATGCAATGTGTATAATCTTTTGCAATCGCTCGATATTGTCTAAAGACGTATCGGATGGATCTTCTATAGGAATTGCATTTGGACCAATCATGATGTTGTTTGCATATGTTGGAGTCACTAAGACACCTTTCCCCATGATGTTAGGCGTTTGAAAAAGTATATGCTCTATAGGAATATGCTTGCTCACACTCCTATCAAATATAATATATTCTCCTTTTCGAGGAATTATATCTATTGTGTTTACTCCGAGCATATGTGCAATGGTATTCGAATACAATCCGGCTGCTGATATAAGAAATGAACTTTTATATGTTCCTGAATTTGTTTCTACGATAAACGATGCATCATGATTATTTTTATTGGTATGTGTGATCGATTCCACACAATTATTCAGCATAATATGCGCTCCATTATGAACTGCTTGCTCTACAGCAGCGAAGCAAAAATCAAATGGTGCCACAACAGCAGCACTGGGACAGTACAATGCAGATAATACATCTTTGGAAATACAAGGTTCTTTTTCGTGTGCTTGATGTGCATTGAGTAATACAGTATCATGAATTCCATTTTTTATGCCATTTTCTTGTAGTCGAATGAGGGTTTGTGTATCTTCTTTGGTAAAGCCTAATACAAGAGATCCTTTCCATGAAATCTCACATGACAATTCATGAGCAAGAGCATCATACATACGATTTCCCTTTCTACAAAAAAGCGATTTCATTGATCCGTGCGCATCATCATATCCTCCGTGTATTATGCCGGAATTTCCTTTGGTAACTTCTGCGCCTACCGCTGCATTTTTTTCTAAAACGCATATGCTAAGATTGTATTGTGAAAGTTTATATGCTATAAGAGCACCAAGTATCCCAGAACCAATTATGATGCAATCATATTTTTTATTATCGCAAGAGACTGATTGTGTCTGTGGATACCATTGTGTTGATGACATACAGTACATATATTATACATTAATAAATAGTATTTATATTAAAAAACTTCAGCTCTTTTTATATGTTCCGATAAAAAGATTAAGGAATTATATAATTATGCTAGAAAATACACAATTTGGAAAAAAACTTGATATTGCATGGAGAGAACTTTCGACAATTAGCTATAGACAAGAAGTTATAGCAAACAACATAGCGAATCAAGATACACCTCATTTCAAAAGATCAACGGTTAATTTTGAAACTCACTTAAAAGAAGCACTAGAAAGCGAAAAACATACGCCCGGGATTGTCGCTCGTAAAACACATAAAAACCATATGAATTTTTTTGATCCAATAGACTATAGAACGGTTTCTCCACGTAGAACGTTGGATTGGCAGACGCAATCAAATAATAATGGGAATAATGTGAATATTGAACATGAAATGAATGAATCGAGAAAATGGAAGCAACTGTATCAGATTCTTAATAAAAATATATCTGATGGATTTAAACGAATTAATATAGTATTAGGTTAATCGTGACACAACACAAGGAGTAAATTATGGGACTTTTCACGAGCATGAATATTGCTACAACAGGGCTGAGCGCACAAAAATTACGACAAGAAGTAATATCAAATAATTTAGCAAACGTTAATACAACACGAACTCCAGAAGGAGGGCCTTTTAGACGTAGTCGCGTTATATTTAGACCCATAGTTGATGATCCTTACTGGAAATCTCCATTTATTCCTAGAGGACTCGATAATGGCGGTGGAAGAGGTGTGAGAGTAAGTGCTGTAGAAAAAGATAGGGATACGCAATTACGATTAAAATACGAGCCAACGCATCCAGATGCAATCATGTCAGGACCAAAGAAAGGATACGTAGAATATCCTAATATAAATCCCGTATCAGAGATGGTTGATCTTATTTCTGCAGAGCGTGCGTATCAGGCGAATTTACAAATAGTGCAATCTGCTCAAACTATGTTTGAAAGTTCTTTGCAAGTGTAATATAATATAATAACTAATATAGCTTTAGGAGGGGTAATGCTATGAATATGATACCATCAATGGAAACAAGTATTCCAAAAATGCAGGATAATAGTTTAAAAACAGTTGCACATTCTAAGGCTGTAATGAATGCTACACATCCACTCCATTATACGGGCGATGCAGATAATAGATTGCAAGATAGTAATGCGAGCCAAGCAAATTCTTTTGGAAACATGCTTCTAAAAGGCATAGATATGGCAAGCAAAGCTGAGAATAGTTCGCAAGAATTAATGGAAAAAGCTATAATAGATCCGCAGTCTGTAGAAGCACATGATCTTACTATTGCTTCACGTCAAGCTGAAATGGCGGTAAAAATTACTACTGCAATAGTAAATCGTGCGCTTGAAGCATATAGATCTATTATGTCGATTCGATAAATCATTTACCATGTAAATGGTGTATATATTTTATTCCTACTAATTATGTTCTATAGTATTACACTTATTGCAGGATTTTTTCTGCTTATTCTATCGGCACATTTTGTTATCAGTACGGTTTCGTATTTGGGATATAAGATGCGCATATCTCCATTTATTATTGGGATGACCATCGTTGCGTTTGGGACTTCAACACCAGAGCTTATTGTTAATGTTATAGCTGCATGTACAAACAATCAAGGAGTTACATTTGGAAATGTTATAGGGAGTAATATTATAAATATCCTTCTTATACTTGGCGTGAGTTCACTGTTATATCCTATTGCTTTGACGTATCGAAGCGATTCATTAAAAGAAATATGTATGTGCATAGGGGTAGCTGTTATCTCATTGATTGTATTTAATGATGTATTGCTTGATAAAAGAGAGGGGTATTCACTTTCACGAGTAGAAGCGTTGTTATTACTTATGTTTTTTGTTGTTTTTCTTGCATACACAACAATATCGACGTTAAAAACAAGAGAAACACCAGAGGTGGTCGAGAACACACAGAGTAACAGTGCAGGCATAGAAGGCACACAAAAATGTTCTTACACTACTGCAACAGCAATTATAGTGTTTATTATAAGTATTATTGTATTGTTTGTAGGCGGAAGAATGAGTGTATATGGTGCTGTAGGTCTTGCTCAATTTCTCGGGTTGTCTCAACGATTTATAGGTCTCACTATAGTGGCAGTAGGAACATCACTTCCAGAGCTTATGGTGTCTATTATGGCATCAATAAAGAAAAAATCTGATATAGCGTTAGGAAATATTTTAGGATCTAATGTGTATAATGTACTCTTTGTGCTTGCTATATCGGGAATTATTCGCCCCATCAATATGACTGCGGTAGTAAATGGAGATCTTATTATGCAGCTTTTGGCTTCGGTAGTGTTACTTTTGGTTTTTGTATTGAGTAGATCAAAAAGTATTACGCGTTTTACAGGGGCTCTTTTTTTATGTTTGTATGGATTATATATATATTATTTATTGTGATTATCATACATAATGAGAAGCAAGTATATTAGTATTTTCCTCCAATATTTCCCTTACAATAGAGTATAATAGTTATGAAATTATATGCAAAAAGGGAGTATGTATGAAACATAAAAATAGTATAAAAAGTATAGCGCTACTCGTGTGCGTATTGAGCATGCTGTGTATAAGTTGTCCTAACAGCAAAACAACAACAGATAGGGAACTGGTTTCTTGCCTAAGCACGTCATCAACACAAGCTTTGGTACAGGGTTCTTGCGTAAGCACGCCACCAGCACTCACAGGGTCCTTTATATCGCAATGGACTGTACCGGCACCAGGTACAGTATCAAAACCAGGTGTAGCACCAGATCTTTCCATTACACTGCCTTTGGTAAATCCAAAAAAAGCTCTTGGGAGAAATTATAAATTTACGGTAGACTGGGGAGATGGCAAAAAAAACACCATAACAAAGTGGGATGCTACTGAAAAAAAGCATAACTATGGCATAACGGGCACATATACTGTTACAATAACTGGAACTATAGTAGGCTGGTCATTTGGACAGAGATCGGTGCGCGCTGATGCAAAAAAAATCATCGATATACAAGAATGGGGAAAACTGTCCTTAGGAAATACAAAAGAGCAATTTAAGAATACAAAAAATCTTACTACCATCAGTGCTTTTGATGTTCCTGATCTCAGCGCTACCACAAGCTTAGAAAATGCTTTTCGTAATAGTGGTCTTGAAACAGCTATTAAGATAAACTCCTGGGACACTTCGAACGTGACACATATGACTGGTATGTTTCGTAATGCGAAGGCATTTGCTGGAGATATATCTCGCTGGGATACTTCGAAGGTAGAAGACATGAGTTTTATGTTTACTGAAGCGGAGGCATTTGCTGGAGATATATCTCGCTGGGATACTTCGAAGGTAGAAGACATGAGTTATATGTTTGATGGAGCAAAAGCATTTAATAAAAATATAACTGGCTGGAACACTTCGGAAGTAAAAAACATGAGTTTTATGTTTTTGAATGCGGAGGCATTTAATCAAAATATAAATACATCTGGATCGAGCTGGGATACTTCGAAAGTAAAAGATATGACTGGTATGTTTAATAATGCGAAGGCATTTGCTGGAGATATATCTCGCTGGAATACTTCGGAAGTAAAAAACATGACTAGTATGTTTAATAATGCGGAGGAATTTAATCAAGATATATCTCGCTGGGATACTTCGAAAGTAAAAGACATGAGTTATATGTTTTATAATGCGAAGGTATTTAATCAAAATATAAATACATCTGGATCGAACTGGGATACTTCGAAAGTAAAAGACATGAGTTATATGTTTTATCATGCGCATACATTTAATGGAAATATATCGAGTTGGAATACTTCGAAAGTAAAAGACATGAGTTATATGTTTTATAATACGCATGCATTTAATCAAAATATAAATACATCTGGATCGAAATGGGATACTTCGAAAGTAAAAAATATGAGTAATATGTTTAATAATGCGGAGGCATTTAATAACAATATAACTGGCTGGGATACTTCGAAAGTAACAGACATGACTAATATGTTTAAAAATGCAGAGGTATTTGATTATGATATATCAGGCTGGAAGATTGATGCATTAACAGATGTTCGTAATATGTTTGTGGGTGCAACTGATATGACAGATGGTGGTGGTAGTAGCAAATGTAACACAGTAAAAAATGAGTGGACGAAAAGTAGTAAAAAACCATCAGGTCTGACGATTCCTGCAAATTTTTGTACTCCATAACAGATACCACAGTGTAATAACAGCGTAATAAGAGATAAAAGGCTATGGGCAGTGCTCATAGCTTTTTTTATGGAGAGAAGTACATGTGTACATCATATCCTACAATAGAGTACAATGATTATAAAATTATACACAAAAAGGAGTATATGTATGAAACATACAAATATTACAAAAAGTATCGCACTACTCGTGTGCGTACTAAGCATGCTGTTTATAAGCTGTCCTACCGAAGCTGATCAAAAAAAATCTGAAAAAGATTCTAGCGCAAGCACACCAACGCCCCCGCCAGCGCTTACAGGGTCATTTATATCGGAGTGGACTGTATCGGGTTCAGATCTTTCCATCACACTGCCTTTGGTAGATCCAGATGAAAAACTTGCTCCATCTGATCCTACGAGTCCAACGGCTAACAGCGTCTATAATTTTACGGTAAACTGGGACGATAAAGATCCCAGCGCTGTTGATACCATAACAGCGTATGATGATCCTAACAGAACGCATACCTATGCTTCACCAGGCACATACACTGTTACAATAACGGGAACTCTAGTAGGCTGGTCATTTGGACAGGCCGAGATGCCTGTAGGTGCTAGTGCTACTGCTACTGCTATTAATGCTGCTCGTATTGCGAATGCAGAAAAAATTACCGAGATAAAAGAATGGGGATCACTTCCCTTAGGAAATACAAAACAACAATTTTGGTTTACAAAAAAGCTTACTACCATTAGTGCTGCTTATGCTCCTAACCTTAGTCTTACCACAAGTTTACAATCTGTTTTTAATGGTAGTGGTCTTGCAACAGCTTCTAGTATAAATACATGGGATACTTCGAACGTAACAAATATGCAATATGCGTTTCAGAGTGCGAGTGCATTTAATGGAGATATATCTAATTGGAACACTTCGAAAGTGAACAATATGAGTTTTATGTTTTCTTCTGCAACTATATTTAATCAAGATATAACTAGCTGGAGTACTTCGCAAGTGACAAATATGAGTTTTATGTTTTCTTTAGCGAAGGCATTTGATTATGATATATCAATATGGAAGATTGATTCATTAAGCAATGTTACGAGTATGTTTTTGAGTGCAGCTACTATGACATCTGGTAGTAGTAGCACATGTAATAAAGTAAAAACTGCGTGGACGAAAAGTAGTAAAAAACCATCAGGTCTGACGATTCCTGCAAATTTTTGTACTCCATAACAGATACCACAGTGTAATAACAGCGTAATAAGAGATAAAAGGCTATGGGCAGTGCTCATAGCTTTTTTTTATAAAATTATGTAATTACTCTGCTGTATAAGCATTGCATTTGTTTGTGTTTTATTGTATGATAAATAACTGGGAGAGGACTATGAAAGACTTGTTCATGAAAGTGTTACGAGCAATTCGTTCGCAGTGGTCTAGTTTTAGACTTTTATATAAAATAGCTACGATTTCTATTGTAGGATTATTAATTGCAGGTATTATGTTTTCTGTTGTTGTTGGATCGAGTTCAACGCAGGTTGCGGTATTGACGCGTCCTATAAATGACTCTGAACTACTCAGTAGAATATCGACTCGTCTTGACTCAGAAGGAATACAGCATACTATTAATGCGAATAACATGCTCTATGTCGAGAGTAAAAATATAGCTCAAAGAACGCGTAGTATTTTAATACGAGAAGAACTCATTCCAAGCGGCACAGATCCTTGGGAATTGTTTGATGTAAGCAGATGGACTCAAACAGATTTTGAGCGCAATATTAATGTGAGAAGATCGATAACAAGACAGCTTACACAGCATGTAGAAGCGCTTGATGATATAGATAACGCACAGATTACGCTTACACTTCCTGAAGACACGTTGTTTTCACAGGATCAAAATCCTGTCATGGCTTCCGTAATAGTTACTATTAAGCCGGGTTCTGATTTTCGAGAAAATAGAAAAAAAGTAGAAGGAATACAAAAATTAATACTGCTTGCTGTAGAAGGATTGTCAGAAGAAAATTTGACGATCAGTGACTCATCAGGAGTTCAGCTTAATGATTTTGTAGGGCTTGCTGGAATTGATAGGTTAGAATTAACGAAGCGGGAAATCAAAGTAAAAGCAAAAATAGAAGAAGCATATAAAAAAGCAATTCACGAGGCCTTAGCGGATATCTATTCGGAAGATCGAGTTCGAGTTGTTAATATAAATGTTGATATTAATTTTAATAAAAGAACCGAACAAACGACAGAAAATTTTCCTATTGTTATTAAAAAAGACAATCCTAACACACCATACGATGAAACCGAGGTTGTATTAACAGCCCCACGAGCAGAAAACCAAGTGCTTCAAAAATACCAAGGTACAGGATTTAATCCCGAGGGTCCCCCCGGAGTAGAGGGGCAAACACCTCCTTCTTATAAAGATTTAGATGGTGTGGTTGGATCATGGGATAGTCGCAATACAACGATCAATAATGAAATCAATCAAAAAATAACGAATGAAGAGAAAAATTATGGAGTCGAACGAGTTACTGCAAGTGTTGCGATTGATGGAACATGGAAAAAAAATTATGATGAATTTGGAAATCTTATTGTGCTCAATAATAATGCAATCTCACGTGCATACACAGAAATTGCGCAAAGAGATTTACAGAAAGCGCAGGCACTTGTTCGTAATGCAGTAGGATACTCTGTGAATCGCGGGGATGCGGTGTCGGTTGAAAATATCGCATTTGATAGACATAGTGTATTTGAGCAAGAAGACATCGCATATATGCGACAACAAAAGATTAAAGCGGGTATTAGATGGACTGGTATTTTATTAGTGGCTGCTTTTATTGTATTTATCATTGTGCGATTTTTTGTGATGATATTTGAGAAGCATCGAATACGCAAAGAAGAAAAGCTTTCTGAAGAATATAGAAGAATTCGAGAGCGTCAAATGATGGAACTTGCTAACACTGATGTAGATATGAATAAACCAGAAGTAGAAACTGAGATGTCAAAAATGACTCGAAATGTTTCCAACGCTATACTTAAGAATCCCAATGATATTACTCAATTGTTACATGCATGGCTTCGTAAAGATAATGCGTAAAAAGAAAAATTATGGCTGAAAAAACACAAAACAATCAAAAGAAAAAACAATACAATCAAAGTATCGATGAGATGTATGCTGAAATATCGCCTGCAAAAAAAGCTGCGATACTGCTTGTTTCTGTAGGAAATGAAGCAGCGGCAGAAATTTTCAAACTGTTGCCACAAGGAGATGTAGAAGCAATTGTTCAAGAAATTTCTCATCTCGAACAGTTTTCGAATGAAATAAAGAAAAAAGTGTTAGTTGAATTTAATGAGATGATGCAAGCGCAAGAGTATGTAAATGCTGGAGGCGTTGATTATGCACAAGCAATCCTTGAAAGATCACTTGGTGCAGTGAAGGCCTCTGAACTCATGAATAAAATTATTTTTTCAAAATATAGACCATTTGATTTTATTAAACAAACTGACTCAACACAAATATTTAACTTTTTGCAAAATGAACTTCCCCAGACTATTGCTGTTGTGCTTTCTTATATCACTCCCAATAAAGCTGCAGAAGTATTGGCTATGCTTCCTGCTGAAAAACAAGGTGATGTAGCAAAGCGTATCGCTATTATGGGGCAAATTTCTCCTGACATGATACGATACGTTGAACGAGTTATAGAAAAGAAACTTTCAGCTCTTGTAGGGAATGATGTGCTTGTTGCTGGAGGAATAGGAAGTGCTGTTGAAATTTTAAATGTTACAGAACGTTCTGTCGAAAAATATATTATGGAATCAATTGAAGAAACTGATCCAGAGCTTTCTGAAGAAATTAGAAAAAGAATGTTTGTATTTGAAGATATAGTACTTCTTGATGATGTGTCTATTCAAAGAGTGTTAAATGAAGTTGATACTATAGAGCTTGCAAAAGCAATTAAAGGCACGACAGAACGTGTTGCTGATAAAATATTTTCGAACTTATCTAAGCGAGCAGGTGAAATGATAAAAGAAGAAATAGAATATATGGGGCCTGTTCGATTAAAAGAAGTAGAAGAAGTGCAACAAAAAGTTGTTGGTATTATACGAAAACTTGAAGATCAGGGAGAAATAGTTATCTCTAGAGGAGAGCAAGAAGCATTTGTTTAAAAATTTTGTTGCATGAGAGGGATGTATGTCACTGCCATATTTATATAAATCTGGAAAAATAAAAAAAGAAAAAGAAAAACTTCATTTAGATTACAAATCTGTTGATCCTGAATATCAGAAATATGAGGAAGCTGTAAAAGCAGAGGCTGTAAACGTAATTGAAAATGCTAAAAAAGAAGCTGAGCGTATTATTGCTGAAGCTAATTCATATAAAAGCACGTTGCAGGAAGAACTTAATGTTACATTAGAACATGAAAGACAGCGTGTTTCTGAAGAGTGTGAAAATAAATTACGAGTTGCTACAACAGAAATAGAAGAGTTAAAACAAAAAGAAGAAATCGCACTAAACAATCGACATCGAGAGATTGATGAGCAGGAAAAGCAGCTGCAAATAACAACAGAGCAGAAAATGCAAGCATTAGAAAGAGAAGTGTATGAAAAGATATCTCAAGAAGTTCGAGACGATATCATGAAAAAAACAACACAAGAAGTAGACAGGCTTATAGAGAAAATTCATGCTATAATACAGAGTCTTGTCCAACAACGTTCTCAAATAATTCTTGACATTGAACGTCAGATTACTGATATTGTATTGTTGATAGCTCGAAAAGTTGTTAAAACTATTGCAGAGACAGATAAGTCTGTAGTTGTTAAAAACATCCTTGAGGCAATTCATGTATTAAAAGGACGAGAACACTTTACCATACGAATTAATACAAAAGATATCGAACGCTCTAATAAATTTATGCTGCTTGTACAAGAGCAAGTAGAAAAAAATGCCAACGTTACATTTGTGGATGATCCAAAAGTTGATGTTGGAGGATGTATTGTAGAAACTGAATTTGGTGAAATTGATGCACGAATTGCTACTCAGTTGCAAAGAATAGAACAAAGCATTCGTGAGGCATCACCTATAAATTATGGGTAATTTAAATGTTTTAGAATGGGGAAAAATGCTTACACGTGTTGTGGAGCATGCAGACCCCTTGCAAATTTGTGGTCGAGTTGTATCGATTAATGAAACGCTCATTAAAGCAGAAGGCATTACGCCTTCAATTGGTTCTCAATGTCGTGTGGGAAGTTCTGTTCTTGCCGAAGTTGTTTCGGTTGATACAAAAGGCTGTTCTTTGCTAGTATATGCTCACTTACAGTCTATTTCTATTGGTGACAGAGTGTTTCCTATAAATGGAAGTTATGTGTTTGCCGGTGAAGCAATGTTAGGTCGTGTGATTAATGGACTGGGACAGCCGTTAGACAACAAAGGATGTATGTATTTTGATACTATGCAGCCTTTGTATGGAGAAAAAAAACCACTATTAGATAGACCATTGATATCTGAACAGTTACATACTGGAATACGAGCTATAGATGCATTTACAGCCATAGGAAAGGGTCAACGAATGGGTATTTTTTCTGGTTCGGGAGTAGGAAAGTCCACCTTATTAGGAATGATAGCACGGCATGTACACGCTGATGTAAATATCGTAGCGCTTATAGGAGAGCGTGGAAGAGAAGTAAGAGAATTTTTAGAATATGAGCTTGGAGAAGAAGGATTGAAGAAAAGCATTGTGCTTGTCGCAACTTCAGAGGAAGGTCCGGGAATTCGTATACGCTGTGCACATTATGCATGCGCACTTGCTGAATATTTTAGAGAGAAAAAACGTAATGTTGTACTCTATATGGATTCTCTTACACGTGTTGCTCATGCACAGAGAGAGATAGGATTGTTGAGAGGCGAAATGCCAGCCGTCAGAGGATATCCACCATCATTGTATGCATTATTACCTAATATACTAGAACGATGTGGTACATTTGATGCAGCAAGTATTACAGGACTCTTCACCGTGCTTGTAGAGGGTGATGACCTAGAGGAACCTGTATCTGATATGGTACGAGGTGTAATAGATGGACATATAGTACTTACAAGAGAACTTGCAGAGCAGTCACATTATCCGGCTATTAATATCAGCAAATCAATCAGTAGAGTGTCAAATAAAATTTTAGATCAAGATATGCAGAAAAATGTTGCATACATTAGAGGAAAAATGGGACTTTTTGAGCAATCTAAAGATATCATCAATGCAGGTGTGTATACTCATGGAACAAATCCCACTCTTGATACGTTTTTGAACTCCAAACCACTGCTCGACAAATTTTTATGTCAGGAAATTAATAGTTCATCCGATAGTAAATATATAAAAGAACATTTAGGTATTATTGCTCGTAATATCTAAGTGTAGGATAGATATATATGAAGCATAAAAAATTCCCACTCGTAGCTATTTTAAAAATAAAAGAATTTAACGAATATATTGGATTAAGAAATTATTTAACAGTGTCGAAAAAAGATCGCATGCTTGCCGCTGAAAGTGCTCTGTTAGAACAAAAACAACAGAATATGGTTCAGTCTTTAAAAGACATGTCGCGGCCTTCATTTGATGCTATAAAAAGCATGCATAAATATATATCGTATTATGAAAATCGAAAAAAAACCATACAGCACGAACGCGAAGAAATGAAAGAAGAAGTGGAACATGCAAAGAAAATGTACAATGAAATGTGCAAAGAAACAAAAACAATACAAGTGCTTCAAGATAACCATAACGCAACGCAACGAATTCGTAAAAATAGAAAAGAAATAGAGTGTTTACAAGAGAGGATGATATGCGAAAAACTATACTTGCATTATTGAAAAATACATTGATAATAGTAGGATTTATTCTTCTTCTGATGTTTTTTGTGTATTGGTTAGAAAAAACAGATGTTATTAATACCTCGTTTGTATTTGATCCAATTTCTCGATTGTTGAATAAAGAAGGTGTCAAAAGCAGCAAGGTGTATTTTGGTAGACAATCAGATGCATTTTTACTTGAAAAGATGCGTATTGAGTCGCAACAACAATACATTGTACAAAAAAACCTTGAAATAAGTGAAAAAGAACAAGAACTTGCAAAAAGAGAAAATGAAATTGTTTTGCAAGAAAGTAAACTTAAAGAACAAGAGCTTCAATTAGATACACAAAGAAAATCACTTAATAAACTTTCAAAATATTTCGAAAATAAGAATGAAGTGATAAAATATAATATTCAATCATTAACTAACATGCCTCCTGAGAATGCTGTTGCCATCTTAGAAAAATATGACGATCAAACAATTATTGATACTCTTATCTTGACTGATATGACAGCTCAAGAAAATGGTGTGCAGTCAATAGTTCCTTATTGGCTTTCGCTTATGGATGCAGAAAGAGCAGCAAAAATACAGAAAAAATTGGTGTATAGAAATTAATTATGCAAATACAATATAATCCAACACAACTATATTTAGATAACTCCTACAAAACTAATCGGTTTCAAGTAGAAGATAATTTTTCTATACAAACAATTCCATCGTCTTTTAATAAGGATGCTAATAGTTTTGATGCATTGCTTGCTCATCAAAAAAACAAAAATGATGCAAATAATATCGATGCTTCGTATAAAAAAAACACGATAGAAAAAGATAATCAAGCAGAGTCACAACACAAAACATCTATAGAAAAAGACGGTATTAAGAGTGGCAAAACCAGCAATGAAAAAAAAGATGGTGTTGAAATGAAAGAGAAAGTAGAAGATAAAAAGGAAAAAAACATATCAGACACACGAGCGGTTTCACAACAACAACGGGAAGAATGTGAGAAACAAGCATCGGATGAAGATTCTAAAAATAATGAATTTTTGTATGATGCGCTCCATGAAATGGATGAAGAGCAAGCGAGTGTAGTTCATGATACTATATCTATCTCAAAAAAACATCAAAGAGCAACGGATGATTTTTTTTATAATGTTCACAATAAAAAATTAAACAATAGTGACACGTTATTTGCAAAGCATGGAGAAAAGAGCGTTCATGTAATGAAAAATGATACTGATATAAAAGAACAAAGTACTGAGGCTCATCAAGATGAAAAGGTGTTTTTTGAACAAAAAGAAAACATACAATCTCGTGAAAAACAATTACAAGCACATAATCATGTACGTGTTTTAAAGAGTATGCAGACTGAAATGATAGAAAACAAAAATGAATCCGGACAGCAAGAAGGCCTTGGTGTCCATCATGAGAAAAATAGTGAAAAACACGAAAAACATTTTACAAACGATAAAAATCAACAGGCGAGTTATGTAAATGATTTATTAAAGAATGCAGAAGGAAATAGAGAAAACAAACAGATGGTTTTTACAGGTCAATCAACTGCTCAAAAGGCATTGTCACATCTTAAGCATCAAGGGAATGACTCATTGGTAAAAAATGCAAAAATTATGTTGCAAAAATCAGGAAGTGGTCATATGCATTTGAAACTTACGCCGAGAGATTTAGGTGATGTAAAAATGTTTGTGAAAATCGAAGACAATACAGTTCATGCTAAAGCAATCGTATCTTCTGATGCAGCAAAAGATGTCATGCAGAAAAACATAGGTAATTTAGCACGACAGTTTAATCAAGAAGGATATACACTCGGAGAATTTTCTGTTTCAGTAAATATGAGTAATACATCGAGTGATGATGAAAAAAAAGAATATGCTTCGAAGACGTCACGAAAAACAACAAAAAATGATCTCATGAATGCGAAGCTAGAAAAAGCTATTCATTCATATATAGGTGTTTCAAGCACAATTGATTTTATTGGGTAATTAAAAAATAAGGAGAAAAAAACATATGGATATGTCAACAATAAATAATATATTAAAGCAGGCAGATGATCTTAAAACAATGCAGAGAAAACAGCCTCAGCAAACATCAAATAAGGATTTCAAAACGGTTGGAAAACTTACAGATTTTCAATCTGTAAAAGTAGATGACAAAAAAGATAAAAGTGTTTTAGGGAAAGATGATTTTTTACGAATTCTCATTACACAATTGCAAAATCAAGATCCGTCGAAACCTATGGAGGATAAAGAATTTATCGCACAGATGGCGCAATTTACGGCATTAGAGCAGATGACAAATATGAGTGAAGGATTTGACGTGATGGCAAAAACCTCTGAAAGAAACTTTGCACTTTCACTTATTGGAAAAGATGTTGAAGTTCTTCCCCAAAATTCCGATGCTGTAAAAGGAAAAGTTACGGAAGTTTCTACAGGAGACACGTCACAAGTTAAAATTAATGGAGTTATGTATAACACAAAAGATATAAGCCGTGTAGGCACAATGGAGGTGCAATAATATGATGCGTTCACTTTATTCAGGAGTTTCTGGATTACAAAATCATCAAATTAAAATGGATGTAATAGGAAATAACATTTCAAATGTTAATACGTTAGGGTTTAAAAAAGGAAGAGTTACTTTTGAAGATATTTTTTCTCAATATCTCGATGGTCCAGCAGGACCCAATGAGCAGAGAGGGGGGATTAATCCAAAGCAAGTAGGATTAGGAGTAACAGTTGCTTCTATCGACACTGTTTTTACTGAAGGATCGCCTCAAACTACTGGCATAAAAACAGACCTTGCGATAAGTGGAAATGGATTTTTTGTGCTGCGTAATGGGGATGATAGATTGTATACAAGAGCAGGTGCGTTTGATGTAGATGCCGAAGGATGGCTTGTAAATCCTTCAAATGGTATGAGGGTACAAGGATGGAATGCAGAAATAGATGACACAGGTTTTTTTGTAAATCCCACAGGCCCTATAAATGACATGAGAATACCGATTGCTTCAAAAAGTCCTGCAAATGAAACGGGCATAGTTCGTATGAAATCTAATTTGAACAAGAATACGGGAATAATTCCAGCTGATGCAAGCGCACAAGAAATACGAGAAAATACATGGACTGTAGAACAGGATATATATGATGCGTTTGGTAATAAACATATATTACAGCTTAATTTTGTAAGAGAACCTGACACAGTGAATCAGTGGAGAGTAAATGCATTTGTTGATCCAGATGTTGAAGTTGCAACACCATTAACACTTTCTATTGGAGATGTTGCTTCTCCAGATAATTCGTTTCTTGTATCATTTGATAATAACGGCCTTCTGCAACAAGTTGCAAATGATACCGGAGGGATTGATAATGAAGGAAATTTACAAGTGCAATTTTCGTATGAGGTAGCAGATACTAATCTTGTGCAGGATGCAGCGGGAGTTGTAGGTCCTCAATTACAAGCATTTCAACTTGATATTGGGAGTGTTGGAAATTACACAGATAGCATTACTCAATTTGCATCAGCGAGTTCAAGTAAGGCATATTTTCAAGATGGATATACTATGGGGTATTTGCAGGATTTTACGATTGATAGAAGTGGTAATATTGTTGGATCATTTTCTAATCAACAAAAACAGATTTTAGGTCAAATAGCGCTTGCTACATTTTCTAATCCAGAAGGACTTGAAAAAGTTGGCGAGACAAGTTTTACAAGAAGTATCAATAGTGGACAAGCTGATATTGGAGCAGCGGGAACTGCGGATAAAGGCGTGTTTCGTTCGGGAAAACTTGAGATGAGCAATGTCGATCTTTCAGAAGAATTTACTGATATGATTATTACACAGAGGGGATTTCAAGCAAACAGTAGAACTATTAGAACATCAGATCAGATGCTACAAGAAATACTTACCTTAAAACAATGATCGAGATAAATAATTTTTTCTAATGGTGCAGTGATTTTTTTATATGATACAAGTCAAAAAAATTAATGGAGATGCTATTTATATCAATCCACATCTTATCGAGATGATAGAAAGTAAGCCCGACACCACGATTGTTTTCAATGGAAAAGTTCTTGTGGTTCGTGATACGATCAAAAGTATAGTTGAAAAAATTATAGAATATAGACGTTCAATAGGGATATCTATTAGTGATATGGAATTTCAAAAGAGAGGTAATGCATGAGATTTAGCCTAACAGTATTTGTAGGATTCATAGCAGGTTGGCTTGTTCTAATTATAGGAATAGCATTTAATAGAATAGGATTTGGTCCATATCTCAATATAGCATCTTTGTTTATTACCATTGGGGGTACGATATGTGCAATTATGATAGGCGCTCCCAATAGATTTTTTTCTGGGTTTAATAGATATTTACAGATTGTATTTTCTAAAAGCGAAGAAAATTACATAACAGTCATTGAAATGATAATCACTCTTTCCGATAAAGCAAGAAAAGACGGATTACTTGCCTTAGAAGATGAAATATCAGATATTTCTGATGAGTTTACTCGTAAAGGATTACAAATGATCATTGATGGAACTGATCCTGATGTAATTAAAAACAGTCTTATTATTCAAATTGATGAGATGCAAGCGCGGCATGAGCAGATACAAAATACCTTTGTATTAGCAGGACAAATTGCACCTGGATTTGGATTGATAGGTACAATTATCGGGCTTATAGCTCTTTTAGGTAATATCGGTGGTGATCCTGCTGCTATAGGACGAGGTATGCAAACAGCACTTATTACAACACTGTATGGTGCGATATTAGCCAACTTAGTCTTAACTCCCATAGCGAATAGATTAAAAGAAATAGATCTTGATGAAGCAAGACGATATTCTATTATAATGGAGGGGATACTAGCTATACAATCTGGTGAAAATCCACGTATTGTAAAAGATAGACTTGTTGCATTTCTGTCTAATAGTGATAAAATTGCAATGAGCGCAGGAGATAGCAATCGTGAGTGAAAGAAGAAAAAGACGTAGCCGGAAGAGTAGTCATTCAAATGAATTTATGACTACATACGGAGACATGGTTACTCTTTTATTAACTTTTTTTATTCTTTTGATATCTGTATCAAAGATTGATGGAAAAGAGCTCAAATTGATACTTGCTGATTTTCCTGGATTAGGACAGTTAATAGGAGGATCAACTTTTTCAAAAGGTCCGCTTCCTCATTCTGGACAAATAATAGAAGCATTACCTTCAGAACAAAGAAAAGATGCGTTAGATAAATTACAGTCATATGCCAAAGCAATATTCGAATCTGAGATTTCTACCGATGATGTTAGAATAAATCTCGATGAGAGAGGATTGATTATTTCTCTTGCATCAGATTTTTATTTTGAAAAATATTCTGCTGATTTAGATGTAACTGATAAAGTTGACACTTTAAGAAAACTTTCAGTGTTATTAAGAGAGTTTTTAAATGAGCAAGATGATGCTGTATATCGTATTGAAGGACATAGTGATGAAAGTAAAATGCCAAGAGGTTCCTTATACAAAGATGAGTGGGACCTTTCAAGCGCGCGATCGGCATCATTACTTCGATTTCTTAAACAATTTCTTGTTCCTGTAGACAATGCGCAGATTTCAGGGTTTGGAGGCACGAGGCCTCTGTATGAGAGTGGAGCAATCGGCAGTGCATACAATAGACGAG